>MU666743.1:33371-87444 GCA_026770625.1 Nicotiana glauca
GTGTTTTAACGGAATGGGGATCGGATTTTAAATTAAGAAAATGGGTGCCCTGACATAGGTTTGCAGTCGCATATGCCACCGCAAAATGGTTATGCGGTCAGCAAAGTGACCACGGATGGAGCCTCAGGAATTTAAGTTTTCTGATCGAGTATGCGACCCGTATGCGGACCATATCTGTTCTGCGATCGGATAATGCATCATAGAACTTTCCTTCATAAAAATCCAAGGCACGTATGCGATGAATATGCGGCCCGCATGGCATACGATCGAACAATTGGGCCACATAACTGGCCTCAAAATTGGCTAATTTTGTTTTTACTATGTGGCCATTATGCGGTCCGTAAAGCTATTATGCAGCCACATAATGGGGCGTAGAAATGCGTTCTTTTGGGAAACATTTTCCTCCAAGTCTGTAGGGTACTATTCGATCCAAAAAGTCTGAACCGCATCGAGCTTGTGAGCCACGAAGAATTTCTACTATAATAACGCAGGAATCCAACTCAGCACCACCAAATCCTAAGTTTTTGGTTAAGAATATCATGGGTCCTTACAGATACGCTCAATAAGGAGCGATTTACACCTTTAATTTGGGGTTTCAAGAAACTAGACTCAACTAGGGTTTGATATTTTCTCTTTTCCTTATCGCTTTTTGAGTGCATGTGATATTATTTCCTTTCTCGTGTTTGATTGTTGATTTTCCTTGTTAGGGTGTTTAATTTGTACTACTATATAAATATTTCCCTATACCGCTTTAAGACAGATTTTAATCGATATATTTTCACCAAAAAATTAGATCTTTGTTCAGTTATTCCCTCATTCTCTTGTTCTGTACTTTGTTTTGGCCGGCTGAAAGCCAAGGCCACTAAGATTCTATTATTCAACCTTCTCTTGATGCGAGCATTGCCCGGGGTTCCTTTTAAGTTTTTGGGAACTTTGACGCATTAATATTCTTGGTTCTTGTGGAATCTTGTTCTCTATTGTTATCCGTTTAACTGGTAAGTCATTTGACCTTTGCAATTTCGTGCTTATGTGTTTATGATTAGCATATGCCTACTTCTGAAATTCATGGCTTAAGATGTTTCTGGGCTACTTTTGTGTGCAACTATGTTAGCTTTACAGTCATTTAAGTCTCATTAGCATTTAATTAAACCTAATGTTGCCCGTTTTAAAACATGCTTATTCTTAATTTGAATAATTTTGACTCTCTTAAGTCCATTTAGCAAATGTGTTCTGGTTACTTCTGAGAATTGCCTTTTCAATTTCACACTTGTTTTGAACCTCTTTAGTGTTTTATTATACCTAACAACTTCCAATTCTGATATATGCTACTTGAACATGCTTCAACTGAATAATTTTGATTCTCTTAAGTTCGTATCAGTCTACTGTTTTGGTGTCTGAATGTCTTTATTTGCTATTTGACATGAGCCTACTTTACTGCTTTGTCCTGAATCTTTGTAATGAATATCTCACATCTGTAATGTATTAAAACCTATGTGTTACTCATAATGTCTTTGGCTCACTTAATTCCATATCCTTTAGTTATTACTTGAGATTTTAGAACAGTTATCTCAACTTGTGTTTCCCCTACCATTTTTGAACTGTTTGGTTTCACGATATTTTGATGAAACCCCAGGATAACTGTAAAAACCCGGCCGGTTGCTTTTGGAATTTACACCCCGATCCTCTATTAACTGCTTTCACTTAGCTCATTTCTGCTATTTTGGTTTGCCGGGACGTTCGGTATTAAGATTCGGAGTGTTTTGAGACACTTATTCCCTAAATGAGAGCTCAAGAGCTGGAAAATGGTTCATAGTTGGAACAGTGTGAAGACGACCTCAGAATGGAAATCCAATGGTTCCGTTAGCTCCGTTAGGTGATTTCGGGGCTGGGAGCGTCTTCGAAATTTAATTTGGAGGTCCGTAGCTCATTTAGGCTTGAAATGCCGAAGTTTGAATTTTTGAAGTTTCAGATCCGATAGTTAGTTTTTTTATCCGAGGGTCGGATTTGAATTCTGGAAGTTGGTGTAGCTCCGTCATGTCATTTGGGATGTGTGTGCAAAATTTTAGGTCGTTCGGATGAGGTTGGGTTAGGTTTTTGATCGAAAGCGAATTTTGGAAGAATTTGAAGTTCTTAGGCTTGAGTCCTTGATTTAATCGGGTTTCCGGTGTTGTTTGAGATGTTTTGAGGATTGGTTCGAGTTGGAATAAGGTATCAGGTGGTATTGATGCTTTTGGTTGAGGTCCCGGGGTCCTCGGGATGATTTCGAATGGCTAACTAGGTAAATTTCTAAGTTTGGTTGCTGCTGATATTATTTCTTCTGGTATTTCCGCTTCGGCGGCTTGGAAACCGCAGAAGCGGCGCCGCATAAGCGGCTATGTCACCACATAAGCAGAATTGGCCCCACCTTAGGAGAACTGCAGAAGCGGTCTCCTTTCCGCATAAGCGGAACCGCAAATGCGGTTACTGGTCCGCAGAAGCGGACTTTGGTCCCATTAGTTAAACCACAAAAGCGGCTGATTCTTCCGCAAAAGCGGGACCGCAGAAGTGGTCCCTGGGACGCAAAAGCAGAAACCACTGTTCTGTTAAAGGGAAAATCCTAGGGTTTATTTCAAAAGTGTAAAAATCAATTGAGAGCTCGAGAGAAGGCGATTTTGAGTGGATTTTGAAGAGAAGATCATTGGGTAACGTTGTTTTGATCCTTTCTAGTTATATTTCATCATTTCCTAGTTAAATCAATCATTAGAATTCAAATTCAAGGTCTAAAATTGGGAAAAATGGATGAAACTTCTTAGATTTAATTATTGTGTTTTGAGGGGGCATTTGACTTCCGATTTGGGAGATTTTTATATGGTTAGACTCGTGAGAGTATGAGGGTTCTGAAAATGTAAAAATTATTCGATTCTGAGGCGTTGGCTAGATGGGCATTTTGGTCATTTTACTTACTTTCGCGCCCTAGCTTTAATTTTTATAGTGGAATCAGTTGTTTACAATATTATTTACGATATGTAATTGAATTGAATAGATTTGGGCCATTTGGAGTCAGATACTCGTAGCAAAGGCATCGTTCCTTAGTTGATTTTGCACCGGTTCGAGGTAAGTGGCTTGCCTAACCTTGTGTGGGGGACTTCGTCCCTTAGGATGTGAAAATGGGTAATTGGATGCCTTGTATGTGAGGTGACGAGCGCGTACTTGAGCTAGTTGTTGAAACCCGAATTTTTACTTAAATACTTGAACTGGATTTTCTTTTATATTTTCTTTATCCTACTTGCTATTATAGCTTGTGCTAGTGTAGAAGAGCATGTCTAATTGATCCAAATTGCCTAATTGCTTAAATTGCCTTAACTGTGATTAGGTGGAGCATGTTAGGCTAGTATTATTTGTTGCCTTGTATTGTTGTACTTCAATTTCTGAATATTTCTCTGATTTTGGTTGGGCATTTACATTGAGACTACGGATGTGGGATTCCGGGAGCTCCCCCCTTGTTTGTTTACTTTGGGACTACAGGTTCGATTCCCGGGAGATCCCCCTGTACTTTCATTTTGGGTCTACGGGATGGTATCCCGGGAGATCCCCCAGCACTTCTATTTTGGGACTACGGGACGGTATCCCGGGAGATCCCCCAACACTTTTATTTTGGGACTACGGGACGGTATCCCGGGAGATCCTTTGATATTGATATGAGAGTTGGACGACGGGACGGTATCCCGAGAGATCCATTGGACAGTTGAGGAAAGGGTTACAAGACGGTATCCTGGGAGACCCTCATTGGCATTCTTGTTGCAATTTAGCTGTGTTTACTCTGCGTTTTTGTTCTGTCTTTGTAGTAATATTATTTCATTGAGCCGTCTTATTACACTACTGCATTCATTAGTTTCGTCGGATTTCTACACTGTTAATATCTTTGCTGCTATATTATTTTTGCCTCAGTAGGGCCCTGACCTTTCCTCATCACTACCCAACCGAGGTTAGGTTTGGCACTTACTGAGTACCGCTGTGGTGTACTCACTCCTCTTCTACGCATGTTTTTCATGTGCTAATCCAGTTACCTTTGTGCAGGCGCATTATCAGTAGGCGCAGGGAGCATTTCGTAGACTTGAGGTATATCGGCCGCGTCCGCAGACCGGAGAGTCTCCCTCTCACTCTACCCTTTAGTTAGCTAGATGCTATTTTGTTCTTCCTTGTTATAGACTTTCCGGATGATTAGAGCAGTGTTATATATGATTCTTAGCCTGTGTTGCCCGTGGGTTTCCGGGTCTTTGGGATGGTTTCAGAATTTAAATTATTAAAGTGTATGTGCCAGGCGACAACTGTATACATTACTCATGTTATTTAGCTTTTTATTACAAATTTTGCAAACATTGTTACTTTCGTAATGTGTTAGGCATACCTGGTCGTGAAGACTAGGTGCCGTCATGACGTGTTCACAATTGGTGAACTAGGGTCGTGACAATAACTTGAATCTTCTTTAGTTAATTAGTCTACTATGTCAATACCTGAATGCCTACATTTGCTATTTGACATGAGTTTACTTTCCACCTTGTTCTGAATCTCTGCAACGATAGTCTCGCATAGATAGTGTGTTCTAATCCAAGTTAAGACCTTTTCAATATCAACTATGATTTTCTTCCCGGTTAGTGTGTCTCGTAACATATCTCTGTTTTGCTTAGTCATGTATCCTTAGTAAGTGTTTATAATCTTAGTTTGTGTTTCCATACCATGTTTGATACTTTTCTGCTTCTTAACATGGTTGTCTTAGGACATTGTGATGAATTCTTAGCATAATTTGGACCTTTAGGTTTTGACTTGTTTTGTTTTATGCACTTGTGTTGATAATCTTTGTTAATCCTGCAAACTAGTTTCTCCCTAACTCTTTCAATATGATTCTGCCAATGTGTTATTTTGTTAAGTGTTGAACCTACTTGTAAGTCTTGCTGTACCTTCTTCTAAGTCTTGCTGAATCTGCTTCTAAGTCTTGTGACCTTTTTGATTAGTTGCTATGTGTTCTCAACTTTACTATGTCTACTTTAAGTTATAAGTGTATTTCAACAAATTCTGTCCCTTGACCATTGTAGACTCACTCTCATATGTTTCCTATGCTATTCTGAAGCTATCATTCTTGACCGGTTGAAAGACAAGTCCCCCCAAGACTCTTACTACTAACCTCCCTAGTGTAAGCACATCTTGGGGTCCATTTGAGACCCTTGTGAACTCTGACACACTAAAATTTGGGGTCCTTTAGCCACTCCATCTACTACTAAGACCTGAACTGTTCCTGACACTCAATTATTTCTACCTATTATCTACTGAATATGTAAATTGGTTGGTCAATCTATGGTTGTGGGATCTTGATTAAGTTCTTCTACAGATTTTGGGTTGTGTTGATGAATATGGTTCCTGGGTAAGCTGCGTGAGAGTTGTTGAAGGCCCAAGTAAGGCTGATGTTTCCTTTTGGGCCTGCTATGGGCTTACTGTCATTATTTGTACAATATTTGTAATTATATTTATCACTACACCTGTAATAACTTTGTAATGAACAATTGCGGATGTTAATAAAAATAGGAAAACGGGTATACTTAATGTTTGTATGATAAGGTAGAATGAATGCCTATAGGATTCAATGATTCACTTGCTATATATACCATTCTATTTCTATATGCACTGATATCATTAGGAGAAGCACACACTCACACTACTTAACTGCTAGCAAAACATGAGTTCAAATGCTTCTACTGCTACGTGTTACTAGAAAACTTACCTATAGGAAACAAACACCATTGAACATTCTTTCAATTCGCATAACTGCAACACGTACACTAGAAATCATGACTATAGGATCTAAATTACTTATTTTCTATTGTATCCTAATGCTCACATAGAAAACCTATCTATAGAGGGCTAAGCATAATAAAATTGACTCCAAGTGCTAATCGTTATAGATCCTGCTTATAGGGTATAACTACTTGCTCTAAAAAGCTAATGTTGAACTTCTCGAACACTGTTTACTGCTTAGTTATGCCACTGTCAGAAAGTATGAGTAATTCTGGGCTTTTCCCAATAGATTCCACTGCCTGTTAGTGTGTAATAACTTTGTCTCAGCATCTATAAGTTTAATAACTGGAAATTTGTAATCTCAAATCACCATGAAACAATTGTATAATTATTTGGAGATGAGCAGCGCCATGCATCCGAAACTGCCTGTATGTTTGAATGCATACTCACTAAAAATCATGTCTATAGGGCTTCAGGGTCTTAATTCTGAAATGGCCAAGCATGAAAATTTATTTTGCATGCATTTGTTGCTTAAGTGTGGAGGATAACTTGTCACGACCCCAACCCCGGCCGTGACGGTGTGCAACACACTGTTAGGCAAGACTGACCAATTAACAACCTTACCCCAATTCTCATACAGTTTATTATTGACTAACCAAGATAAATTATCAACTTATAATACTAAAAGTCTGAAATAAGAGTTAAACATGTGGAATTTAAAATAATAATTCTGCTACATAGCCGAAAAGATCCGGTGTCACAAGTCTGAGCCTCTAATACAGGTTTACATTCTAATACATGTCACTCTAGGGGAATACGAAATAAAAACAAAGGATAGAAGGGAGAGATCATGGCTGCGGACGCCATTGCAGCTACCTCGATGCTCCCGGATATGTGCTGCTCAACCAAAAATCCTCACTCAGCCCCTGATGCACCTGGATCTGCACGTAAGGTATAGGGAGTAATGTGAGTACTCTGACCCAGTGAGTAATAAGCATAAATAATGATTGAGAATAAGAAATCATGGAATACACAAAGTAATCTATAATGCGACAGTTAAAAACAAGTGGAATGAAATCAATAAAACAATGAAATTCGAAATGTAGAAATGCTACATCAATTAAGAAATTAAGTGATAGATATAGAAGGAAAAATCAACACATAACATGGTACCCTCTAGTACCCGTTGCGGTGTGTAGTCCGATCCGTTTATTTATTATCGACGGCGCTCACTGTGGGTGTGCAGACTCCGGGTGGGGCCCCTTACGGCCCAAGCGCAATATCAAGCCATCTCGTGGAATCAACTAAGCCCTCGACCTCATTTCAATATCAATTTAATACTGCTGCGGCGCGCAGCCTGATCCCATGCTCAGTCCAGAAATCACATAAACCCCTCAGGCCATAAAAAAATAGCAGTTCTCATCCCAAAACATTATTATAAATATCATTTAAGTTCCAAATGTGAGAAAAAGTGGTTGAGTTGTAAAACAATATTATACAATAGGACTGAGTTCAAGCAATATATCAAAATAGTGAGAAAACAATGATAGCAATCCCCGAAGCGTTCAAATAGTTGGCACGAAGCCAAATTATGACAATTAGTCCAAATAATAATGATACCAAATAAGTTTCAATCAATTATGCGGTAAAACATCACTCGGGACGGACCAAGTCCCAATCCCCAATAGTAAACAACCCCACGCTCATCATCAAGCACGCGTCTCACCTCAATATAGCATTACGATGTGCAAATCCGCGGTTTCAAACCCTCAGGACATCATTTACATTCATGGCCAAAACTCAAGCTCGCTATGCCCTTGCCTCTTAAATCAGCCTCCTCGCGCGTAAAATCTGACTAAAACCACAACGAATACGTTACAATATGCTAAGGGAACAAAAACCAATCGAAAACAATAGAAAAATATCAAAAATCCTGAAACTAGCAAACTCGAGCCCCGGACCGACTTCTTGAAACTCAGAAATTTTCACATCATTAGACTCCTTATCTCCACACGAGTTTATACATATAAAAAATACAAGAATCGGAGTTCAATTGATCCTTCAAATCCTCAACTTTTGCTCTCTTAAGTTCAAGCCCTAAACCACCATTTTTAGTCCATTAATTCCTTGAATTTTCATTCCTAATTCATGAAATAGCACCATAGAATCGTGTTTTAGGACCAAAATCCTTACCTTATCGAATCTCCTTGAAATCCCTCTTCAAAATCGCCCACAATTCTCCAAGTCTGAAGTTAGAAATGAAAAACCCTTCAAAATTCGCGAAGAAGAGCTTAAATACCTTCTTCCCAGACAAACCGCATCTGCGGTCCAAAACCCGCTTCTGCGGTACCCCTCCTGCGGTTGATTCTCCGCATCTGCGAAACTTCATTAAGTCCCGCCTGGCAGCATCTGCGGTACAATAGCCGCATCTGCGGCTCGGCAGGTGCGGCTCCCTATCCGCATTTGCGGTCCCAGCCTATCTTTGCCTTTTACGCTTTGGCGACCTCCACTCCGCACCTGCGACACCGCACCTGCGGTCCCCAAACTGCAGGTGAAAAAATACCTGAAGCATCAGAAAATCTGCAACAACACAAGTCCAAACTCATCATGTTAGCCATCCAAAATCACCCCGAGGCCCTCGTGACCTGAACCAAAATCACCAACACATTCTAAAACATCGTCTAATCCTGTTCCAATCATCAAAGTACCTCCAACAACACCAAAACCATCCTTTCTCATCGAATTCAAGCCAAAGTTCTTCCAAAACATCCGAAACACGCATCCGATCAAAAACCCAACCAAAACACCTCCAAATGATCTGAAATTTTACACACACATCCCAAATCGCATAACGAAGCTATAGCAACTCCTGGAATTCCATTTCAACCCTCGGATCAAAATCTCACCTATCAACCGGAATTCGCCAAAATACTAACTTCGCCAATTCAAGCCTACTTCTACACCGGGCCTCCAAAACCACTTCTGATCACACTCCTAAGTCACAAATCATCCCCCGAAGCTAACCGAATCATCAAAAATCACATCCGAGCCCTCTAACGGATAATTCAACATCCAATTGACTTTTGCAAACTGTGCCTTCCTTAAAGAGACTAAGTGTCTCATTTCCTACCAAAACCTCTCCAAACCAACTCGATCACACAAGACACGGATAATGAAGCACAAAGAAGTAGAAAATAGTGAATGCGGAGCGGTAACTTATGAGATGACGGGTCAGGTCGTCACATCCTCCTCAACTTAAACAAACGCTCGTCCTTGAGCGAGTCAAGAAACATACCTGAAGCCTCAAAGAGGTGAGGTTATCTGCTCCGCATCTCCCGCTCGGTCTCTCAGGTAGCCTCCTTCACGGGCAGACCTCTCTACTGCACCTTCACTGAAGCTACATCCTTTGATCTCAATTTCTGAACCTGACGCTCCAAAATGGATGCTAGTTGTATATCATAAGTCAAATCAACCTCCAACTGTACCGTACTAAAATCCAGAACATGGGACGGGTCTCTAATATTCATTCGGAGCATAGAAACATGAAAAAATGGATGCACGCTTGACAAGATGGGAGGCAAGGCAAGCTCATAAGCCACCTCACCTAATCCTCTGAAGTACCTCAAAAGGCCCAATAAATCGCGGACTCAACTTTCCTTTCTTCCCGAATCTCATAACACCCTTCATGGGCAAAACCTTTAATCGGACCTTCTCACCAACCATGTAGGACACATCTCGAACCTTCCGGTCTGCATAGCTCTTCTGCCTCGACTGCGCCTTACGAAGTCTCTCCTAAATTACATTCACGTTATCCAAAGCATCCTAGACCAAATCTATCCCCGGTAGCCTAGCCTCACCGAGATAGAACCAACCAACTGGATATCTACACCGCCTCTCATACAAAGCCTCATACGGAGCCATCTGAATACTTGACTGGTAGTTGTTGTTATAAGCAAACTCTGCAAGCGGTAGAAACTGATCCCATGACCCTCCGAAATCAATAACACAGGCGCGTAGCATATCCTCAAATATCTAAATGGTGCGCTTGGACTGCCCGTCCGTCTGAGGGTGAAAAGTTGTGCTCAACTGCACCTGAGTACCTAACTCTCGCTGAACAGACTTCCAAAACTGCAAAGAAAACTGAGTTCCACGATCTGATATAATAGAAACTGGGACACCATGCAACCGAACAATGTCCCGAATATATAACTCTGCTAGCTGCTCCGAAGAATAAGTAGTACATATAGGAATGAAGTGCGCGAACTTGGTCAGCCTGTCTACAATCACCCAAATAGCATCAAACTTCTTCAAAGTCCATGAGAGTCCGATAACAAAATCCATAGTGATCCTCTCCCACTTCCACTCGGGAATAACCATCTACTGATGCAAGCCACCCGATCTCTGATGCTCATATTTCACCTGCTGACAATTGAGACACCGAGCTACAAACTCCACAATATCTTTCTTTATCATCTGCCATAAATAGTGCTGTCTAATATCCTAATACACTTCGCGGCACCCGAATGAATGGAATACTATGAGCTATGGGCCTCATCCAATATCAACTCCCAAAGCCTATCCACATTAGGCATGCAAATTCGGCCCTGCATCGTCAACACACCATCATCACCAATGGTCATATCTCTGGCATCATCATGCTGAACCCTGTCCTTAAGGACAAGCAAATACGGATCATCATATTGGCGCTTTCCGACGTGATCATATAAGGAAGACCGAGAAACCACAGAAGCTAACACCCGATTGGGCTCCAAAATATCTAACCTCACGAGCTGATTGGCCAAGGCTAGAACATCAACTACAAATGGCCTCTCCTCAACTGGAATGTACCCCAAGCTCCCCATACGCACTGCCTTTCGGCTCAAAGCATCGGCCACTATATTGGCCTTTCCCGGATGATACAGAATACTAATATCATAATCCTTAAGCAACTCTAGCCACCTCTGCTGCCTCAAATTAAGGTCCTTTTACTTGAACAAATGCTGAAGGCTGCAATGATCAGTGAATACCTCACAAGATACGCCATACAAGTAGTGCCTCTAAATCTTCAATGCATGAACTATAGCAGCCAACTCCAAATCATGAACAGGGTAGTTCTTCTCATGGGGCTTCAACTGATGAGAAGCATAAGCAATAACTTTACCCTTCTACATCAATACACAGCGAATCCCAACTCGCGAAGCATCACAATATACGGTATATGAACCTGAAGCTGATGGCAAAACTAATACTGGAACTGTGGTCAATGCTGTCTTGAGCTTCTGAAATCTCTCCTCGCACTCATCCAACCACACAGATAGAGCACCCTTCTGAGTCAACTTGGTCAAGGGCGATGCAATAGAGGAAAAACCCTAAACAAACCGACGATAATAGCCCGCCAAACCAAGGAATCTATGAATATCTATGTCTGAGGACGGTCTAGGCCAACTCTGAACCACTCTATCTTCTTTGGATCAACCTGAATACCCTCGTTGGACACCACATGTCCCAAGAAATCCACTGAACCGAGCCAAAACTCACACTTGGAGAACTTTGCATAAAGACTCTTCTCCCTCAATCTCTGCAATACCACTCGCAAATGCTCTGCGTGCTCCTCCTGACTACGCGAGTATACCAAAATATCATCAATGAACATGATAACAAACTAATCCAGATAAGGCCGAAATACATTGTTCATCAGATGCATGAACGTTGTTGGGGCACCCCATGGTGACACACTCGGCCTAATGAACCCCTTATCTAGGAGTTCCTAAAGCATCTCCTTCAATTCTTTCAACTCCGCCGGTGCCATACGATATGGCAGAATAGAAATGGGTTGAGTGCCCGACACCAGATCAATACCAAAATCAATATCCCTATTTAGTGGCATGCCCGGTAGTTCTTGAGGAAATATATTAGGAAAATCCCTCACAACTGGAACAGAATCAATGTCAGGAGTATCAGATCCAACATCCTACACAAAGGCTAAATAGGAAAGACAACCCTTCCCAACCATATACTGGGCCTTCAAGAAATATATCACTCTACTCGGAACATAGTCAGTCACACCATGCCACTCGATCCTCGGTACACCCAGCATAGCCAAAGTGACTGTCTTAGCATAACAGTCTAGAATAGCATGACACAGAGATAACCCATCCATGCCCAAAATAACATCAGAGTCCACCATGCTCAATAGCAGCAGATCAACTGGGGTCTCCAGACCCCCAATAATCTTGACACATGATCGGTACACATAGTCTACGATAACAGTATCGCCCACCGGGGTAGACATATGAACAGGTAAAGAAAGAGACTCCCGGGGCGTACTCAAATAACGAGAAAAATATGAAGACACATATGAATAGGTGGAACCGGGATCAAATAATATGGAGGCATCTTTGTGGCAGACTTAAAAAATACCTATAATAACAGCATCTGAAGCGATGGCATATGTCCTGCCTGGAAAAGCATAAAAATAAGCCTGGCTATCGCCTGATCGACCTCCACCTCAGGGGCGACCCCTGGCTGTCTGACCTCCACCCCTGGCTATCTGGGCGGGTGGTAAAGTAACTGGTGCAGAAGTCGATGGCTGATCCCTCTACTGAGACTAACCACCACGAAGTCGAGGACACTGCCTCCTCATATACCCAAACTATCTGCACTCATAACAACTACCCGGTGCTGGAGATGGGGAGTGAAGGGAAACCCTCGCACTGGAGTGACTAGCAGATGCACTCGGTGCAGAAGAACCCTAAGCTGATGGGGCATGAGATGAACTCTGAGCTTGGAGGGCGTTGAGTGAAGACTGGCCCTGTTGAGACCCATGATGACCATGGCCTAAAGATGGCCCACGTTGCTCTGGACTAGCCTGACTAACCATGCTGGAAATCGTCCCTAGACGGTGCACCACTAAAACTGCCCGATCCTCGAGGCCTCTTGGCCTCTCTCTCCTCGCTTAACCGTCTCAATCTCACGAGTGATATCGACCACCTTCTCGAACGTAGCACCCAATACTCTCTCTTCTGTCATCAGAATACGGAGATGGTAGTTAAGGCCATCCACAAATCTCCTGATCCTCTCACGATCTGTCGGAATCATCCAAACAGCATGACGGGCCAACTGCAAAAACCTCATTTCATATTGGGTCGCGGTCATATCTCCCTACATCAACCACTCGAACTGTCTATGCAGCTCCTCTCTGCAGGACTGCGGTACATACTTCTCCAACAAGAAAGGGGAGAACTGCTGCCAAGAAAGGGGTGTTGCACCGACAGGCCTACGCCTCTCAAAATCCTACCACCAAGTAAAAGCAGCCCCCGAGAACTGGAAGGTGGTAAATGCTACACCACTCAAGTAAAAAATCCCTGCTATACGGAGCATACGCTGACACTTGTTAAGAAAACCCTTGGCATCCTCACCCTCAGCGCCACTAAATACCAGAGGTTGGAGCCTACCAAACCTCTCAAGATGGCTCTGCTCATCGTCTGGCACAGCTGGAACTACGAACTCCTGAACTTGTGCAACCGGCTGAGTTGGAGGTACTCCCGGCGTTTGAAATCCCTGCACTACCTGCTTAGGTATACGAGCAGCGAGGGTCTGATTGCCTCCCCCAGCCTATGAAGTAGCTGCTGCTGTGGTGGCTGAAACTGTCTGAGCCAGGCTAGTGTAAACTGATAAGATCTGTGCCAAGGCCTCCTGAAGACGCGGAATCACAATAGGCAAAGCTGCTGCCTGAACAGCTGCTGCTGGAGTATCCATAGCTGGAGCCTAATCCTGAGCTGGGGCGACTTGTGGATCGACAGGAGATGCCCCGGCTGCTCTACCTCTGCCACGACCACGACCGCATCTACGGCCTCTGCTGACCTCAGTGGGTGGTACTGGGGGTCGTCCGCCTTGTCCGGTAATGTGAGTCCTCATCATCTGTGAGAGAATAGAATAAAGAGAAGCTTAGTACTAGAATCAACAAGTTCGCATGACAATAATTTCAAGAAGATGAAGTTTTTCCTAAAGGTTCTGCAGCGTCTCGAGGATAAATACAGACGTCTCCGTACCGATCCGCGAGACTCTACTAAACCAGCTCATGACTTGCAAGACCCCAACCCCGATCGTGAAGGTGCCCAACACACTGCTAGGCAAGCCTGACCAATTAACAACCTTACCCCAATTCTCACACAACTTATTATTGACTAACGAAGATAAATTACCAAGTTATAATACTAGAAGTATGAAATAAGAGTTAAACATGTGGAATTTGAAATAATAATTCTTCTACATAGCCTAAAAGATCTGGTGTCACAAGTCTGAGCCTCTAATACAGGTTTACCAATATAATACATGTCACTATAGGGGAATACGAAATAAAAACAAAGGATAGAAGAGAGAGATCAGGGCTGCGGATGCCATTGCAGCTACCTCAATGCTCCCGGATATGTGTTGCTCAACAGAAAATCCTCACTCAACCTCAGATGCACCTGGATCTGCACGCAATGTGCAGAGATTACTGTGAGTACTCCGACCCAGTGAGTAATAAGCATAAATAATGATTGAGAATAAGAAATCGTGGAATACACAAAGTAATCTATAATGCGGCAGTTAAAAACAAGTGGAATGAAATCAATAAAATAATGAAATTCGAAATGTAGAAATGCTACAACAATTAAGCAATTAAGTGATAGATATAGAAGGAAAAATTAACACATAACACGGTACCCTGTAGTACCCGCTGCGGCGTGCAGTCCGAATCATTTATTTATCGTCGACGGTGCTCACTAGAGGTATGCAGACTCCGGGATGGTTCCCTTACGGCCCAAGCGCAATATCAAGCCATCTCGTGGCATCAATTAGGCCCTCGGCCTCATTTAAATAATAATTTAATACTGCTGCGGCGCGCAGCCCTATCCCATGCTCAGTCCAGAAATCACGTAAGCCCCTCCGACCATAATAAAATAGTAGTTCTCAGCCTAAAACATCATGAGAAAGAGTGGCTGAGTTGTAAAACAGTATTAAACAATAGGATTGAGTTCAAGCAATATATCAAAATAGTGAGAAAACAATGATAGCAATCCCCGAAGGGTTCAAATAGTTGGAACGTAGCCCAATTATGACAATTAGTCCAAATAATAATGATACCAAATAAGTTTCAATCAATTACGCAGTAAAACATCACTTGGGATGGACCAAGTCCCAATCCCCAATAGTAAACAACCCTGCGCTCATCATCAAGCACGCGTCTCACCTCAATATAGCACTACGATGTGCAAATCCAGGGTTTCAAACCCTCCGGACATCATTTATATTTAGTACTCACCTCAAGCCAGCCAAAACCATAGCCCTTACCTCTTAAATCGGCCTCCTCGCGCATCAAATCTGACCAAAACCACAACGAATATGTTACAATATACTAAGGGAACAAAACCCAATCAAAAACAATAGAAAAAAATCAAAAATCCCGAAACTAGCAAACTCGAGCCCCGAGCCGACTTCTTGAAACTCAAAAATTTCCACATCATTAGACTCTTTATCTCCCCACAAGTTTATACATATACAAAAATACAAGAATCGGAGTTCAATTGACCCTTCAAATCCTCCATTTTTTCTCTCTTAAGTTCAAGCCCTAAACCACCATTTTTAGTCCGTTAATTCCTTGAATTTTCATTCCTAATTCATGAAATAGCATCATAGAATCGTGTTTTAGGCCCAAAATCCTTACCTTATCGAAGCTCCTTGAAATCCCTCTTCAAAATCGCCCACAATTCTCCAAGTCCGAAGTTAGATATGAAAAACCCTTCAAAATTTGCGAAGAAAAGCTTAAATACCTTCTACCCAGACAAACCGCATCTGCGGTCCAAAACCTGCTTCTATGGTACCGCTCCTGTGGTTGATTCTCCGCATCTGCGAAACTTCATTAAGTCCCGCCTCGCCGCATCTGCAGTCTAATAGCCGCATCTACGGCTCGATAGGTGTGTCTACCTATCCGCATCTCCGGTCCCAGCCTATCTTTGCCTTTTCCGCTTTGGCGACCTCCACTCCGCACCTGCAGCATCAAAAAATTTGCAGCAACACAAGTCCAAACTCTTCCCGTTAGCCATCCGAAATCACCCCGAGGCCCCCGGGACCTCAACCAAAAGCACCAACACATTCTAAAACATCATACAAACTTGTTTCAATCATCAAAGTACCTTTAACATAACCAAAACCATCTTTTCTCATCGAATTCAAGCCTAAGTTCTTCCAAAACTTCCGAAATATGCATCCGATCAAAAAGCCAACCAAAACACCTTCGAATGATATGAAATTTTACACACATATCTCAAATCACATAACGAGCTATAGAAACTCTCGGAATTCCATTCCAACCCTCAGATCAAAATCTCACCTATCAACCGTAATTCGCCAAAATACTAACTTCGCCAATTCAAGCCTAATTCTACATCGGGCCTCCAAAACCACTTCCGATCACACTCTTAAGCCACAAATCATCCCTCGAAGCTAACCGAATCATCAGAAATCCCATCCGGTGCTCTAACGCATAAGTCAATATCCGGTTGACTTTTCCAAACTAAGACTTCCTTAGAGAGACCAAGTGTCTCATTTCCTACCAAAACCTCTCCAACCAACTCGATCACATAACACACGGATAATGAAGCATAAAGAAGCAAAAAATGGGGAAAATGGAGCAGTAACTTATGAGACGACGGGTCGGGTCGTCACACCTACTTGAGCTCTTAATTGCCCATATTTGAAGTCCAATGTGTTTTTGTATGTAGCATAGTTCTAACATTTTTTAAGCAGCCTAAGTAAGGTCTAGAACCACCCAAATAGAGGTCTAGTACATCCTAAACCATAGGTATGGGAAGAGTAGTGCACGCATAGAGCACGACTTATAATTGAATTAGCGCCCTTTAAGCAACAACTTTAGCATACTAACCGGGTGGCAGGAAATGATTGTCTATGCTTGCTAAATAATATGAGTAACTCCCTACCTCAAGGGAGCTGCAGAGTATTATTTATGTTGCAGGGGGTGATACTTTAGGCTAAAAAACATAGGACCCCCCATCCTTTATATGTTTCTATTCGATCTAAATAGTTGTATCCATATATTCATACTAAGATCTGTACCAATTGTGTTGTAATGAAATTATTTGATTTTTATATTCCCTTTGTTTATTTGATTTAGCCTAATTTTAATCCTCATAATCTTATGTTCCGCCGGACCCATAGTTGTGGACCTCGAAGAGTGCCTAACACCTTCTCTTTGAGGTAATTTGAGCCCTTACCAGATCTTTAGTTATGTTAACTAGTAAAATAGAGTTATCTGCATAGGGAACCTCAAAAGCCATTAAGTGGTGACTCTTCTCCTTTAGCACACTATCTCCTATCCAAAAGAATTGTCACAACGTCGAAACCCGCTTTCGCCAGAAAGCGGGGCACGACAAGATCATGTGCCCTTACAAATAACCAAGAGATTGAATATAGAAATAGTCCACACATTCAAATATGACTTTGAACATAAATTAAAGTCATCACACAGTTGAAAGAAAGTCTCTCAATCTCACAAAGAATTCAAGTGCATCCCGTGGTTGTCCAATAAGCTTGCACGTAGTGTACATCTATACTACTTTATGTTAGCCAAGTTTAGGATCAATTAAGACTTTATGGGTTGTAATGTAGGCTAAGGGACGGGTAGGATACATTTAGAAATAGTGACTAACCCTCCTAATCACTTTAATGTACTACACTTAAAATTTTGAGCGCATATTCTTCTCAACCAATTTACTCGCCACAAACCATACATAACATAGCCCTCCATTTTTTCCCAATTAAGTACTTCTACAGACCACTAGCATGAATTAGTAATATTAGGAGGTGGTTTTTTTTCTCCCTTTTTGACTATCAACATTATTTGTACTTTTTTCCTTCTAATATTCTTTTCTATTTTTTTCTACACACACTCCATACATTAAGGTTCATCGGCTAGTGGCCTTTTTATAACATTAGTGCACCTTATGGGCCCTTCCATGGTTCCACTCGAAAAGCTACTTCCTAATCTCTCACCTTACTTATTTTAGTGCCTAAGTTCCTTCGGAGGTAAAGTTTCAATAAGCACAAATCAAGAACAAATAGGGATACAACTTGTAATGTGTGTGCCAAAGAAAAGGTCTATAAGCTCAAAGGGGATAGCAACAAGAAAATATTATTTTTAAGTGACAAGATCATCTATGATCAAGCAAAGAAATGCTACGTCATCTCCTACACTAGAACAACTTAACGATTTTTCTTCAATTAACAGACATTGCAAGTTCTTAACTATATATGATAGCATACAATACTACAAATCCTATGTAATAACCTGACATATTGTTCTGAGAATTGTAGCCTAGTTCCCCTATTTATTTCTCATTTTATGCTTAATAGTTGCTGTATGAATTCTCAAGGTAGTTGGTTCGAGTTCGAAGATGTTTCGGAATGAGTTGAGACAGTTAGTTTCCAGGTTAGAAGTTTAACTTGAAAAGGTTAACCGAATATTGTCTTATATATATATGACCCTGAAACAGATTTTTGATGGTTCTGTTGCT
This sequence comes from Nicotiana glauca, assembly GCA_026770625.1. Classification (NCBI taxonomy): domain Eukaryota; kingdom Viridiplantae; phylum Streptophyta; class Magnoliopsida; order Solanales; family Solanaceae; genus Nicotiana; species Nicotiana glauca. Next base: position 51,716 of record MU666743.1, read on the forward strand.
TCGTTGGTTGATCTTGGACTTAGGAGTGTGCCTGTATTGTGATTTGAAGGTTCGTATTTGAATTAGGCTTAAAATGGTGAGTTGAAAATTTATAAGTTTTACCTAGAGTTGACTTTGTGATTACCGAGATTGGATTGGGGTTTCGGGAGTTGGTGTTCGTCCCTTGTGTCAGTTGTGACTTGTGCACAAAATTTTAGGTCAATCAGATGTGACTTAATAGGTTTCAACATCGAATGTAGAGGTTAGAAGTCCAAAAGCACATTAGGTTTGAATCGATGCGCGATTCTTGGTTTTAGGGTTGTTTGATGTAATTTAAAGGCTCGACTGAGTTCTTATCCTGTTTTAGGACTTGTTGGTATGTTTGGTTGAGGTTACGCGGGCTTTGGGCAAATTTCAAATGCTTAACGCAGTGAAGTTTGGACTTCATGATTGTTGTAATTTGTCTGGTGCATAGGTCTGGTTTCCTTATACGCGATCGCATGGATAGGTCCGCGATTGCGTAACCTATTATTTTGGGCAGTGGAAACTTATTCTATGCGATTGCATATTTTGGGCTGCTATCACGTAGGTAGAGCAGTTAATGTGTCGCGAATGCGTGGGCTAAGCCATGTCAGCGTAAAGGAAATGAGGCAGCTAGGTTCACACACGTTTGCTCTTCGCGATCACGTGAAGATGGAAGTGATCATGTAGGTTCAGGAAAGCTGTTCTTTGCGTCCATGTGAGGATTGACGCATTCGCGTAGGGTTAAATATCTAGGCAGTGAGTTGTGCTTCGCGATCATGAAGAAATTACCGTGACCATGATTAAGGATATCTAGGCAAGCTTAAATATTTCAAAAAGGAGGGTTTGAGTTTATTTCACAAATTTGATTTTAGGAGCTCGCTTGAAGGCGATTCTTGGAGATATTTTCAAGGGAGTGATTGGGGTAAGTTATTCTTAATTAGTTTTGGTTATGTTCTATGATTATATCTTTGATTTCATCAATTAATTAGTGATTTTGGTTGAAAAAATGGGGGAAGTCCTTAAGCCGAATTTTTGTGATTTGATCGTGATTTTGGTATCGCATTTGAGTAATTACGATATGGGTGGACTTGTGGTTGAATGGGTGTTTGGATTTTGTGACTTTTATCGAATTATGAGACGTGAGCCTAGGGTTGGATTTTGAGTTCACTATCTGACTTTTGATTAAGAACTTAGTATTTTATATGGAATTGATTCCTATAGCTTGAGTTTACCGTATTGAATTGTTTGTGCTAGATTTGAGACGTTCGGAGGCCGTTTCGCGAGGAAAGGGGTTGTTGGAGTAGAGTTTTGCACAGTTTAAGGTAGGTAACACTTCTAAATTTGGTTCTAAGGGTATGAAACCTCGAATTTTGTGTTATGTGATTGGTGTAGAGGTTACACACATGCTAGGTGACAGGCATATGGGCGTGCAAAGTAAGAATTGTGACTTCGGCGATTCCATGGAACTGTATAGTTGAATAATCTATTTGTTATCCATATTTTCACCATGTGTTAGAGAAATTGAGCTGCCACTCATGTTCGAAATACTGCTTAGGCTATGTGTTGGTACTATGGGGACCCACAGAGGTCATGTTACATGTTGAATTATTTGCTTAATTTGTCATTTTATACCAAGTCACAGCTATTATCTGCATATTATATCTCCGTCTCTGTTGTCTTTTATTGATACATTGTATCATCATTGTTTGGGCTGGATATGCTCTATGTTGAGTTTTATTGCAAAACCTGAAAGCATGTTTAAATTATTGTACTGTTACTTGTAGATTACGAATTTCTGAGATATCACTGTCATATTTTTCTGTAACTTTCTTTACTGTTAATGTTGTGTGTGGGTTGTAATACTCGGACTCGCCACTACTTTAAGTCCAAAGGTTAGATTTGTCACTTATTCAGTTGGTTGTACTCACGCTATACCCTGCACTTCTTATATACATTCAGGTGTTTCCGCTCACATCGATTGTTAATTCTCGAAGTTTAGCCATTCAGAGATTATAAAGGTAGCTTCTCTGGTGTCCGCAGACCATGACTCTCCTCCCCTATCCCTCTGTCTTATTTATTCGGTTTCAGTTTTTCTTAGACAATATTTCATACTTGCATTGTATAGATGCTCATGTACTCAGTGACACCCTGTTTCGGGAAAACATCTGTAATGAGTTATGACTTTTATCCAGTTTTATGGGAAATTTTCTTATTAAAAGCCCACTTTAGTATATTTTAAATTTAAAAGATTTGGTAATTTTTGAGGTGTCGGCTTTCCTAGTACCATGATATGCTCCATCACGACAGGTTGAGTTTTGGTTTGTGACATCCTCGCACACACATTGCAATTGACTCAATTAAGACATTTCTGGTCAACACTCAAGTCAAGCTACATATAATTGAGAAATTTTAAGTAATAATGAACTAGGTGATATACAAGTCAAACGACTAAAACAGGCGTCACAGAGTAGATATTTATATTCCTTAGGCATCACAATTCAAATCAAATATAACAGAGAGAGAGAGAGTGCATGCCATACCCTAATGTTCCAGCACCAAACATGTCAACATGTATGTTAGAGAAACTCAGTTTTCTTTATATCCTGCTCCTAAAAAGTTAAAAGAAAAATACACGATTCAAGCTACACCCTTGGAAAGAAATATTGAGGGATGCTACCTATCTATTCTAGAAAAAAAACAAAGCAAAATCTTTTTGGTAGTTTTAATCAGACCTTAATACCTCAATAAAGCTGTCCAAGACATCCATCGTCGGAAAAGTTCGAGCTTTTTCTGAATTTTTTTCTCATTTTTCCAATTTCATTTTTAGCTGTCTACTACTCTAAACTATACTACTACGTTCTACGGGTTATAAAACAAATATGAGAATATTTTTATACAATTACCCTTAGAAAATAAGTCCTCCCCCCCCCCATACTTATTACATGGGTAGTTATCGATGCAAAATCACAGAGAAAAATATTAACACAAGGATGAGAAATACCCCATGAGACCCTTTAGGGCCTCCCTAGTACATGATACTCAATAATAAGGGTCGGGACAATTCCACACTTAAGCTCAAACATGCTCCTCAACTTCAACTTTGTGTACTCAGACTTCCCTTAATATGTAAAAAAAAAATAACCAAAATGCAACACTAAAAAAAATAATGGGTTGCCTCCCAACAAGCGCCTTATTTATTATCCTGGTACGACTCTGCTACTCTTGTCAGATTGGGCGCTTTCGCTTCTTCTTTCTCCAATGAAGTAGATATATTTTGCACGCTCTAAGGAGATCTCCTCTTTTATCTATGGCTCCTTTTTTAGTCATCTTTACACACTCATTTGTAACATCATCTCCTCTAACTAAGTTTTCTTATCTCGATCACTACAATTCACATAAGGGCTCTGCTAAATCTCCTTCGATTCCATCACAGTAATCATGCACAATTAGTCATAATGCTTAGGGAGCTTAAGTTCCTTATACACATTAATGGAAATTTCCTCATCTTCAACTCTCATCTTAAATTTCCCTTCCCTCACATCAATAATCGCTCCACCAGTGTCTAAAACCGGCCTCCCTAAAATAATGTGCATTTCCTCATCTGCCTCGTAATCAATAACAATAAAATTAGTAGGGAAAATAAACTTTCCCACTCAAACTAAAATATCCTCAATAATTCCACTAGTGACCTATCTACCAACTATAAAGTGAATGTAGTTGGTCTAAGGACCCCAATCCGAGTTGCTTGAACAACATGATGGCATCAAATTTATACTAACCCCTAAATTACATAAGGCTCTAGCAAATTCTTGTTTCTCAAGAGATAAAGGAATTATGAAACTGCCAGGATCCGTCAACTTAGGAGGAAGTTTACTCTGAACTCTAGCACTGCACTCTTCATTAAGTGTAACTATTTCAAACTCAGTATCTCTTAGCTTGTTTAACACAATATCTCTGATATACTTTGCATACTTTGGCAATTCCTGTAAAATTTTCACCAAAGGCAAATTCACACGCACTTCGTTCAAAATATCAAATAATTTATTGTATTTAGCCTCATCTTTTGGCTTTTACGTTCTTTGTGTGAATGGTGGTGGCGGCCTTGTCACAATTACTAGCTCTGATCTTTGGCTCTCTTTCTCATTATCCTCAATTGGCTTGGGAACTAATTATAGTTCAGGACTATCCGTATACTTCTTTTTCTTTGGAACTTCTTCTATTACTTTTCCATTTCTCAAGGTAACGGTACTGACTTGTGCTTAAGGATTAGGCCCAGTATCACTAGGAACCCAACTGGCCGATTATTTTAAGCACTAGCAAGTTGCCCCATTTGTTTCTCTAAATTTTGAATGGTTGTAGCTTGATTTTCATTACCAGCCAAAATTTTCTCGAGTACCTCCTCAATATTACCCCCTCAGATTTGCAAACTGAACAGTTTGTGGTGGTCTATATTGTAGTTGAGGAGCTTGTGGCATGTACTGATTCTGTGCACCTTAATTTTCACCACAAGAAACGTTTAGGTGGTTCCTCCAGTTAGGATTGTAAGTATCTCCATACTGGTTTTCTTGGCCTCAATTTTCATTACCCACAAAATATACATAATCCAAATTCGGTGGGCATAGATTGCTCGTGTCACCCTCTCCATGCACTTCACAAAATATCTGAACCTGCGACACTGTCTAAACTTGTTGCTTATTAATAACCAAGGTCATCTTATTGACTTGGTTTGATAATGTGGCAACCAGAGTTGATAATGCATATACAGCGTCTAACACGAGGACCCTTTTAGATTTTTGAATTGTGTGTCTGCCAATCTCTCTTTTCCAGTAAGGATTAGTTTTTGAGAATTTATTCAATAATGCATAAATTTCATTAAAGCTTTTCTCCGACATTTGACCTCCAGCTGCAACGTGCACAATAATTTTTTCCTCTGGATGTAGCCCTTCTATAAAGGTATGAGCCAACAGTTCATTTGTATATATGAGCCAACACTTCATTTGTATAGTTGTAATGAGGACAATCTCTGAGCAGCCCCTTCAACCTCCCCCAAACTGAACACAAAGACTTACCTGATTTTTCTTTAAATGCGACTATCTCACTTCTGATGTTTGATGTTTTGACAGAAGGGGAGAAGTGTGCAAAATATTTTCTAGCTAGATAATTCCATGATTTAATAGAATTAATGGCGATCTCCCTTCAAGCATTGCTTTTCTTCGCCCAACAACGAGAACAGAAACAGTATGTGCTTTACATAGTCTGAAGTAACTCCATTAGTGATATAAGTATCTCTAATCTCTAATAAATTCAGAATGTGTTGCTATATTTCCTCATGTGGAAGACCCATTTTGACACCTAATTTTTTCTATATATTTTCAGTATGCAAAATACTTTCAAAATATCATATATATGCATACTTAAGCATGTTCAAATATTTTATTATTTTTTTATAATTTTTAAAGGTTTTTAAACTGATTGATTTCCCTTGTTCATCCATAAAATCCTAATAATTATCTCAAAAATTATTACTTTTAGTAATTCATCTATTGTATTTTTCATATATGTGCTAAAATATGGCTAAGGTAATTTTTATATATTTTAACATTTTTATTTAGTATTTTTTTTAAAAAAAACTAATTGCATATAATTGCAATATTAGCTTTTTTAAGATATAATTGTGTTTTATATTCATAAAATTAAGCCCTGTAATTTTTAAATTGTCATTTAAATGATGTGACTCATTTTAGTGCTTTCAATTTATTTTAAAAAATTTATTTACTATTTTTTATAATTTAAAAGGGGGAAAATCAGATATTTAAATAACAGTCCATTTGCATTTAATTTTTAGCCTAAATTTAACCCCAAATCAAACTCAATTTCCCCGACCCAATTTCAATTAAACCCAACCGAAACCCAATTTCATAAACCGACCCACCTACCCCTTCTAATCTTGGCCGTTGAGCATTCAGATCAATGGTTTCTATTACACCTTGCCTTAATTAATCCCGAACTACCCCCGAACCCTTTCATTTATTACCACCCACCATCCTTGAATCCTTATCCTCTAAATTCTCTTTGCAGCCTTACATAAAACCTAGCCGCCGCCACCCAATTCCACCCTAATTCCTTTCAATTCCTGCCTAATCCATGGACTCCCATGGCCGCGCAAGATGTATACCGGCCTCTTACATCTTCTGGTGGCTCATTTGTGTGATTTCATGGACAAATCTCCAAGTTATCTTGTCCATTCCTTGCTCGACTTTGATCTTTGGTCCTTTTTCGTCCATCTATGGCTGTTCAAGTCAGATCATTGACTTTTACGGCTAGATCGGTAACTTTTCAAAGCCTTTCTCACTTTCTCTGTGTTATTTGAAAACCAAGATCTAAGAATTGTTCGATTTTTCTTTCAGATCTTTCTTAGATCTGTGCATGTTATGAACTTTTTGATGTTTTCTCAAAGGTTCTCTGATTTTCTTTCAAAATAACTCTTCATTTTCAAATTAGGGTTTTCCAAACTTTTCACTGATTTTCAGTGTGTTTTTATGATTTTACTATGTTTGTCCATGTTTTCTGCTACTGGGTTCATCGTTCTAAAAGCTCTAAGTGTTTTGGCTCTACATGAGTTTCTTAAACTCTTTTGGTTTATTATATACGCATGTTTTGATTCGACTAAGTTCTTTGCGTCTGAATCTTTTTGTCTTGTTTGACTTATCTCATTCTTAGTTCTTACTATCTTTTAAACTCGACTATTGTTGAAACCCTAATTTCTTAAAAAGTTTTCCTCACTTGTTACTGTAAGACCTTTACTTGTTTCAGACTCTCTTTACCTGCTGGACTTGTTTCTTCATTTTGGGCTCTATGTGTAAGCCCCGACTATTTGACTTTACTGAGCCTTAGCCTACTCTTGTTATTGTTGCATGTTTGTATGTATCAAGTTATTTCTTTTGCCAATGCGTGTGGACTTGCACGACTGATATTTTGTTTGCTCTATTTATATGTCAAGGTGAAGAATCATGATTCTTTATTGATTGATTCTGATTCCCTCAATGTTGCGATTGATCGCAAATGGTTCCCTTGTAAACCGTAATTTTTACTCATTTTGTTTAAGTTAATTGATTCCCCTCCTTTAATTATTGTGATGATTTACCTTGCTGAATCCTTTCCCAAAACTAAGCATATTTTGAACTTTGACTCAATGATTTACTTCATACTTTTACTGCCCCCTTGTATGGAAAGAATCAATTTGTCTCAAACTGATTTCTTTCCTTAATTAACCCTGTTAGTCTCCTTTTGAGCAGTAATCCCTTAATTAAAGGGGACTACTTGTGTTAATTGATTCTGGCTATGGTTATTTCCATGTTTGAGTTGAAACTTTACTGGTTACCTTATTATTCACTCGTTTTCAAAACTATAAATACCCTACCCTCTCTTTTTTCAAACAAACAAACAATATAAGTTTAGAACACACACTTACACTCAAAAACTCTCTCTTTCTTTACTACTACTTGTGCTACTGCTTTGTCTAGCTGGGTAAAAGCCAAGGCTAGATTGTGGAATCTTTCTTATTCTTCCTTGCTGCACTTTGCTTCTCTACTAGTATGTCCTAGTTGATGTTTAAGCCTAAAAAACAATATGTTTCTTTAATTGTTTCAATTTCCTTTATTCTTGTCTACTCCTGTTTATGGTTTTGTAGTCAAGTTACATTCACTACCATGCTGTAACATGTTCCCTCCCTCTTAGATTAATTCTTCCCCTATGTGTGTTTTGAAGCAAACCTTGTCAGTCACTTGTTGTGTACTTGTAGTCTTATGAAGCCCAAACCCCCATATCCCCTCTATGTGTTTGTGTTCCTTTGGTTGGTTTGTGTTCATGCCACCATCAGCTATTGCTGTGGATGACTAAACCGGACCCCTGCTGAGGTTATGTGCTTGCAGACAATGTATCCCCAAAATCCCATAACCTCTTTTATATGACTACTGATTCTGTGTAGTTTTGAGTTTTACTACTATGAGTTTATTTCAATCACCTCTGCCACTAATTGAATTCAAAAGGGACTATCAGTCCAGCTTTTTGTTTTATAAATAAATCCCTTTCAACATATGTTATGCACTTCCACTATACTCTTGGAATCTAGGTTTTGCCCCTTTTGTATGAGCCTTGCCTTGGGACCCTCGAATTGCCTATGAACTTGGACACATGAGGGCTGACCCTTCCACACTGCTCTCATTCTGCTTGGCTATGCAAATCTAGGTGTGAGCACTACACGGGATCCCTCGAGGTTCTTAGGGATCTTTGACACACCCAGTTATAAGAGAGGATTTGAAATATTGGCACTGAAGTGGTTCATTACATTACTCAGAGATGAAGTCAAAATCAGGCTTCCTTTGTTTGTAATTTCTTATTTCCGCATTGGTTTTGCAATTCAATCATTTGGCCTGTAATAATTTGTAAATAGTATCGGGGTGATTAGTGAAAAGGTTAGCAGTTGTATATTTTGGGGGAATTGGGTAGATAACATGTCTATAACTGTTACGACCCTAGTTCACCGATCGTGAACATGTCGTGATGGCACCTAGTCCCCACGACCAGGTAAGCCAAGTATTGCAGAAAAGATATAATTATTTGCGGAAAAACCAATTAAAACTGAACATATAGAAAATAACAAATGAGTATAAGACCGTCCGTCCTGTACAACTCTAAGAATATGCGGAAGTCTACAACCAAATCCCAAAACCTGGAAACTCACGGAAAACACAGGCTAATAGAATTCCAATAAGTACTCTAACCTCCAGAATAACTACATCAAAAGTATGATAGGATAACAGCTCTAAAACTAGAATAAGAAGAAGACTCTTCGGTTTGCGGACGCTGCAGATATACCTCGAAGTCTCTGTATGTCTCCTCGCCTCAAAGATAGTGCGCCTGAGTAGAGGTACCTGTAGGATTTGTACATGAAAAACATGCGCAGGACGGGCATGAGTACACCACAGCGGTACTCAGTAAGTGCCAAGCCTAACCTCGGTTGGGTAGTGACGAGGAAAGGTCAGGGCCCTACTGAGGCAAAAATATAACAGTAGCAATAATTGACATTGTGGAAATCTGACCAAATAATAAACGCAGCAGTGTAGTAAGGCAATTCAACGAAACAATGATAACTACCAGGATAAAGCAGAAACACAGGGTAACCACAACTCAATCTCAAGTACCAATGAGGGTCTCCCAGGATACCGTCATGTAGCCCTCTCCTCAACTGTCCATTGGATCACCTAGGATACCATCCCATTGTCTAACTCTCGTACCAGTATCAAAGAATCTCTCGGGATACCATCCCGTAGTCCAATCATTTTGTGTAGTGGATCTCCCAGGATACCGTCCCGTAGTCCCAAAATAAAAGTGTAGTGGGATCTCCCAGGATACCGTCCCGTAGTCCCAAAATAAAAGTGCAGGGGGATCTCCTGGGATACCGTCCCGTAGTCCCAAAATAACAGTGCAGGGGGATCTCCCGGGATGCCGTCCCGTAGTCCCAAAATAAAAGCGCAATCACAGCCAGAAACACACCAAGGGATAAGTATGAAAAATGGAGTAGTAGATAGAACCAGCCTAGCATGCTTCACGTAGTACCATTGAACAACTTAAGTAATTAGGCAATTATGTCAGTTAGACATGCTTCCCTAGTCTAGCGCAAGTAATAAGCTTCAAGAAAGAAAATTAAATATTAATAACTTAAGTAAAACCGGATTTTTCATGAATCGGCTCAAGTACGCGCTCGTCACCTCGCGTACGAGGCACTCAAATATCAAGAACAAATCCTAAGGGAAAGGGTCCCCCACATAAAGTTAGACAAGCCACTTACCTTGAACCGGCTCAAATTCAATCCAACACCACGTTCTTGCCACGAGTATCCAACTCCAAATGGCTCAAATCTATTCAGTTAAATTACACATCGTAAATAATATTGCAAACAATCAATTCCACTATACAAATTAAAGCTAGGGCGCGAAAATAGGTAAAATTACCAAAATACCCATCGTGCCCCACGTCTCGGAACCCGGTAAAATTTACATTTCCAGAAACCTCACACTCTCACGAGTCTAACGATATCGAAATTACAAAATTCCCATATCATTTCGACCTTCATATAAGTGATTCTATCCAAGAGGGTTTTTTACCCCCTTTCAACAAAATTCTCAGATTAAACACCAAAACTTGTAATATATTCGAGTTATACAACCAAAATTGAGTTAAGAACAATTACCCCGTTATTCTCCAAGAAATTATGTCCAAAAATCGCCCAAATCGAGCTCGAAATCGTTAAAAATGGGAATTAGGGACGAATTCCCATTTCCAAAACTTCAACATTCTATCCAGACCATTTTCCGCTTCTACGATCCAGGGACCGCTCCTGTTTTGCAGAAAAAATAACCGCTTCTGCGGTCCCCTTCAAAGCCCGACCAACCGCTTATGCGGTCTTCCCATCGCAGAAGCGAGTCCACTTCAGCGGAACAATCTCCGCTTCTGCGGTTCCTGGCCAAACGCCGGCTTCTGCTTATGCGGCTCCCAAACCGCAGAAGCGAAAATACCAGAAGCAGCAGGCCTAAAATCTTCATAAGTTAAAAAATTCTCCGTTTAGCTATCCGAATTCATCCCGAGGCCCCCGGGACCTCAACCAAAAATACCAATACTTCCTATAACGTTATTCAAACTTGTTCCAATTATTAAAGCACCTCAACTACATCAAACTCTTCAAATTACATCGAATTCAAACCTAAGTTCTTTTAAAACTTCAAAAACACGCATTTGATCAAAAAACCCGACCAAACCACGTCCAAATGACCTGAAATTTTGCACGCACGTCCCAATAGACATGACGGTGCTATAGAAACTTTCGGAATTCCGTTCCAACCCTCGGATCAAAATTTCACCTATCAACCGAAAATCACCAAAATACTAACTTTCGACATTTCTAGCCTAAATGAGCCACGGACTTCTAAAATACATTCCGAACGCGCTCCCAACCCCAAAATCACCTAACAAAGCTAACGGAACCATCAGATTTCCATTCCAAGGTCGTCGTCACACTGTTCAAACTACGGACCATTTTCCAACACTTAAGCTCTCATTTAGGGAGTAAGTGTCCCAAAACTCTCCAAAACTCAACACCGAACGTTCCGACAAACCAAAATAGTAGAAATGAACTTAGAGGAAGCAGTTAATAGGGGAACGGGGTATAGATTCTAAAAACAACCGGCCGGGTCGTTACATCCTCCCACACTTAAACATTCGTTCGTCCTCGAACGAGCATAAAAAACATACCTGGAGTAGTCAAAAGATGAGGGTATCGGTTGCGCATATCCCGTTCAGTCTCCCAAGTTGCCTCCTCAACCGACTGGCCCCGCCATTAAACCTTTACTGAAGCTATTTCCTTTTACCTGAGCTTTCGGACCTGCCAGTCCAATATTGCCACTGGTTCCTCAACATAGGACAGATCCTTGTCTTATTGGGCTGAGCTGAAATCCAACACATGCGACGGATCCCCATGTTATCTCTGGAGCATCGAACATGAAATACCAGATGAACTCCTACTAAGCTGGGAGGTAAGGCAATCTCATAAGCAACCTTCCCAACATGCCTTAATATTTCAGACTCAGCTTCCCTTTTCTTCCCAAATCTCATATTGCCTTTCATAGGCGAAACACGAATCAGAACCTTCTCTCCAACCATATCAGAACAATCACGATCTCTTCGGTCCGCATAACTCTTCTGTCCTGACGAGGATATATAGAGTAAATCCTGAACCCCTTTAAACTTTTCCAAAGCATTCTAAACTAAGTTTGTACCCAATAATCCAACCTCACCCAACTCGAACCAACCCACCGGCTCTCTAGTGCTCATGATTAACCTGCTCACAGTTGGGGCACCGAGCTACAAATCTGACTGGGCTTTGAAAGATCCAACCTCACAACTGGATGGCAAAGACATGAACATCCATCGCCATATGCCTCTTAATGCTGGTAGGTAAGCCAAACTTTCCAAACTCTCTGCCCGGCGACTCAAGGCATCAGCTACCAAGTTGGCCTTACCCGGATGATACAAAATAATAATATCATAATCTTTCAACAACTCTAACCATCTTCTCAGAAGTAAATTTAGATCCTTTTGCTTGAACAAGTGCTGCAAACTCCGATGGTCGGTATAAATCTCACAAGGCACACCATACAAATAATGACACCAGATTTTCAAGGCGTGAACAATAGCAACTAACTCAAGGTCGTGGACAGGGTAATTATTCTCGTGTATTTTTTAACTGTCTGGACGCATAGGCAATTACTCTACCGTCCCGCATCAACACCGCTCCAAGGTCAACCCGTGAGGCATCACAATAAACTATATAAGACCCCGAACCTATAGACACTATCAAAACTGAGGCTGTAGTCAAAGCTGTATTGAGCTTCTGAAAGCTCACCTCACACTCCTTTGTCCACTGAAATAGAGCACCCTTCTGAGTCAATCTAGTCATAGGAGCTGCAATTGATGAAAACCCCTCCACAAATCGACGGTAGTAACCCGCCAAGCCGAGGAAACTGCTAACCTATGTAGCTGAGGATGGTCTAGGCCATCTCTGCACTGCCTCTATCTTCTTCGGATCCACTCGAATACCCTCACTTGATACCACGTGGCCTAAGAATGCCACGGAATACAACCAGAAATCACATTTGAAAACTTTGGATAAAATTTCTTTTTTCTCAGAGTCTGACGCATTGTCCTCAGGTGCTGCTCACGATCTTCTCAACTTCGGGAGTATACAAGAATATCATCTATGAAAACAACCACGAAAGAATCGAGATATGGCCTGAACACACTGTGCATCAAATGCATAAAGGCTGTTGGGGCATTGATCAACCCAAATGACATAATGAGGAACTCGTAATGACCATACCGAGTCCTGAAAGTAGTCTTCGGGATATCTAGCTCCCGAATATTTAACTGATGGTAACCTGAATGCAAATCAATCTTAGAAAAACACATGTGCACCCTGAAGCTGGTCAGATAGATCATCAATAGGAGGAAAGGGATAACGGTTCTTCACAAACAAGATAGGGGAACCCCAAGGTGATACACTAGGTCGAATAAAACTCTTATCAAGCAATTCCTGCAACTGATCCTTCAACTTAACTAAAGGTTTCACCTAATCCTTAGTCCATAACCTTAGGACAGGACCCAAACTTCAAAATCTGCCATTCATCATAGGATTCAAATTCCACATCATCACACTGCATTAGTCTTATTTCAACACCCTTCAACTTTTAATAGCACTTAAATACTTCGAAATTGTTTTCTTCAGGATGTTACATTCTTCCACACTTAGGGTCATTCCTCCTCAAATACACAACATAACATATCTCTTTCTTCGCACATCTTAATGTCTCAAATTTTTCTAACCCCTAAATTTTTCAGAAAGTTCGGGAGAGCCTCCCCTGTAATTGGGCCTATCCACCTGCCAGAGTAAAACCAAAATAACTCCTAACAACACATCCACAACCCAATGAAACACCGTAATGTATATATCAATAATACAAATCTTTGCATTACAAGCATCACATTATCATAATGATATATGGACATGAAACACATCATCTGTGTGCCCATAACCACGTCTCTAGCCATAAAAGTTGTTCATAAATTACAACATTGCCAATTAGCCTTATGTCAACAAACATCTTATTTCAAACCTCCACTTTACTCACAACGAGGCATGGAGACCGCATAATTACTCGCCCGAATTAATGAGTCACATTTATCGCCACCTAGGCGCCCGTCTCATAGGCTAAAACTCAACATTTAAAACACACAAAAAATGGTTGAATATGAACATAAAATATACAAGAATTGTCAAATAAACCTAACAGGCATGACTCCCATTTAAAATATAGTACAAAATTTTTAAATTTCATAAAAGGAGATTTTTTAAACACATAAACCTTCCACCAGCAGGACCTTGTCCTTATATAACATCCACCACAGCTTGTAGCTCGGTTTAAAATGTTTCACATTATATAAAAATTTGAGGATCTCATCCTCAACTCTTGAATCATAAGTATTTGGACATTGTGCCAATTGAAAATTTTCATTTCCTTTCTTTCTTCTTTTCAATAATTTCCGTCAAAGAAAATCACAACATATAATGAACCCTCGTACTGATAGGGCATATAATTGACAATTGAAATTAATTATCCGGAAATCACATCAAAACCCACTGTAGTAAGTAACAGAAAGTCACTTTTAGCCTCATAGATATTCTTAATGACCAACGCATAATGATAGGGATATCTATCTCCGTATAATAGCCCAACGTGAGTATTCACATAAGTATATTTCAGGATTACGAAGCTCACTCATGAGTGGAACATATTAAGAGGACTCGCCAAAATTTTCAAAACCAAATAAAATTAAGGAAAAATATCCTTTCTATAACAATCAGAATTGTACATGTAATGACACCATCTGGTGTAGTGGCCTCAGCCACACTATAGCAATTATATCAATGGGTCAGACATCCACCTCTTAGGCGCCTTCTACCCGTTCGTTCTCCACCTCTAACTTGTAGCGTATGTAGATTAGTAACTCTAATGGAGTGTGTTGACTGTGTGTTCTGATGAAATAGATTTCTCCCAAGTCTGGGATAATTTCTCGTGATGTTTCTAGTATCACCACATTCATAACAACCCATCTACAGTTCGGCTGCTCATACTGAGTCTGTGCCGGGTAACTAGAATAACCATTTAAGGAATCCCATGCTAGTGGTGCATTAAAAGATAAATGTCCCATGAGAGTGCCCTGATTAACTGGAGCACTACGAGTATTCTGAAATTGTTTTCATTTCCCTGCTGATACTGAAATGTAGAATTATTATGGATGTAGGACCATCGAAAGTCCCAAGATCATCCCATACAAATCTCAGCTCTTACTCATATACAAGTTTCAGAGAACTTTTGAATACCACATAACTACATCTCATGCCAAATCTGATATGACACATGGCCCACAATTTGATCGTTAATAGTGGACTCCCTTCACTTGGTGCAAGGCCATAAGATACATCCCAATACTCCACAATACTAACCTTTATAGCTCGTATGTCACCCTCATAAGACACCTCAAGCCATTTGTTTGGCACATGTCCTTCTTAGGACAGTTAAACTTACTTCTTCCAGCATCTCAGTTGCTAGTTATACCCTTCGCTAAATAAAAAATCTCATACGAACCACCAACTGTCTTCAGATCTACATCCACCTCATGACTCTACCATTACTGCGACGATTAGGCAATTAAGTAAACCTTCTTAAGACCGTACTTATAAACTAGATGTCAGAACCTATTGCACCCCTATGTGCACAATTGAATGATCTCTCAATACTTCTGTACTATCAATATGGATGACACGCGGTAACAACGGTTGAGCAAATTATTGGCTCCCTTATAATCCTTCTGTAGCATCACCAACCATTAGCGCAAAATTGATACCGAGTGCGCAATTTCAATACCCGAGTGGATGCAAAAAGAACATATGAAATAGGCTCCACACTGAAAAAATGACTCACGATAAGCAATGAAATAAAGTGGACTTTTTCCTAACGGTTATATAGCATCTCGTAGATAAGTAAAGATGTGTTCATACCGATCAGCGAGACTCTACTAAACCGGCCTGTGTTCCGTGACTCCTATGAACCTAGAGCTCTGATACCAACTTGTCACAACCCTAGTTCACCGATCGTGAACATGTCGTGATGGCACCTAGTCCCCACGACCAGGTAAGCCAAGTATTACAGAAAAGATACAATTATTTGCAGAAAAACCAATTAAAACTGAACATATAGAAAATAACAACTGAGTGTAAGACCATCCGGCCTGTACAACTCTAAGAATATACGGAAGTCTACAACCAAATCCCAAAACCAGGAAACTCACGGAAAACACAGGCTAATAGAATTCCAATAAGTACTCTAACCTCCAGAATAACTACATCAAAAGTATGATAGGATAACAGCTCCACAACTAGAATAAGAAGAAGACTCTTCGGTCTGCGGACGCTGCAGATATACCTCGAAGTCTCCGTATGTCTCCTCGCCTCAAGGATAGTGCGCCTGAATAGAGGTACATGTATGATCTGTACATGAAAAACATGCGCAGGAAGGGCATGAGTACACCACAGCGGTACTTAATAAGTGCCAATGAGGGTCTCCCAGGATACCGTCCTGTAGTCCTCTCCTCAACTATCCAATGGATCACGTGGGATACCGTCCCGTAGTCTAACTCTCGTACCAGTATCAAAGAATATCCTGGGATACCGTCCCGTAGTCCAATCATTTTGTGCAGGGGATCTCCCGGGATACCATCCCGTAGTCCCAAAATAAAAGTGCAGGGGGATCTCCCGGGATACCGTCCCGTAGTCCCAAAATAAAAGTGCAGGGGGGATCTCCCGGGATACCGTCCCGTAGTCCCAAAATAAAAGTGCAGGGGGATCTCCCAGGATCTCCAAGAGGGTTTTCTACCCCCTTTCAACAAAATTCTCAGATTAAACACCAAAACTTGTAATAGATTCTAGTTATAAAACCAAAAAAGTGTTAAGAACAATTACCCCGTTGTTCTCCAAGAAAATCTATCAAAAAATCGCCCAAACCGAGCTCCAAATCGTTAAAAATGGGAAATGGGGACGAAGACCCATTTCCAAAACATAAAAATTATGTCCAGCCCATTTTCCGCTTCTGCGATCCTGGGACCGTTTCTGCAGTCCCTCTTTTGCGAAAAAATTAACCGCTTCTACGGTCTCCTTCAAAGCCCGACCAACCGCTTATGCGGTCTTCCAATCGCAGAAGTGAGTCCGCTTCAGTGGAACAATCTCCATTTCTGTGGTTCCTGGCCAAACTCCCACTTACGCTTATGCGGCTCCGCTTCTGCGGCTCCAAAACCACAGAAGCAAAAATACCAGAAGCAGCACGCCTAAAATCTTCATAAGTCCAAAAATTCTCCGTTTAGCCTTCCGAATTCATCCCGAGGCCCCCGGGACCTCAACCAAAAATTCCAATACATCCTATAACGTTATTCAAACTTGTTCCAATTATTAAAACACCTCGACTACATCTAAAATCTTCGAATTACATCGAATTCAAACCTAAGTTCTTTTAAAACTTCAAAAACACGCATTCGATCAAAATACCCGACCAAACCACGTCCAAATGACCTAAAACTTGGCACGCACATCCCAATCGACATGACGGTGCTACAGCAACTTTCGAAATTCTGTTCCGACCCTCAGATCAAAATTTTACCTATCAACCGAAAATCGCCAAAATACTAACTTTCGGCATTTCTAGCCTAAATGAGCCACGGACTTCTAAAATACATTCTGAACACGCTCCCAACCCCAAAATCACCTAACAGAGTTAACGGAACCATCAGATTTCCATTCTGAGGCCGTCTTCACACTGTTCCAACTACGGACCATTTTCCAACACTTAAGCTCTCATTTAGGGACTAAGTGTCCCAAAACTCTCCAAAACACAACACCTAACGTTCCGACAAGCCAAAATAGAAGAAATGAACTTAGAAGAAGCAGTCAATAGGGGAACGAGGTGTAGATTTTAAAAATGACCGGCCGGGTCGTTACAATAATGCCTATTTTACTTCAAATATGGTCTGTTAAATAACATGTCTATAGGATCTGTTTTGGTATAAAATAGATACTGCATGATTTACTTTCAAACGATTAGAAATCATGTCTATAGGATCTAAATGGTTTTATAATTAGATATCATGCCTATAGGATACAAAGTAATTCAAGTTTAATTTTCATTACAGCGTGTATCTAGACTCGTTTCCCCTTAGAAACTCTGCATATAAGTCAAAAGTCAGCTTTTAATACTTAGATACTATGCCTATAGGATCTAAATAGCTATAATAGAAATCATGCATGTAGAACTTAAAACCAGTCCCATTGGAGAAGCCGTTTAGTTCACGTCATGTACTCTGAATTGGATTAGTTAATTAATCTGCCGCATATTTAATAAGTTTTATTTTCAAACACTACATTGACTTAATACCATTAGAAAGCATTCCAATAGGATCTCTACTTGTCAGTTTAAAATTAATCACTACTCCACTGCCTTTCTTAATAAATATAGATATCATGTTCATAGGACATCACTATTGCGCCTAGGCAAGCCTTAGGCAATAATAAACACTAGAACTGCCTCTTATTAATTATCAACTGCTACAACCAGCAGACAGGACTAATTCAGACTTCTTTACTAAGTTATATAATGAATCTGGTTCTGACTCAAACACCCTGCTTTAGGATTTAAATTTCAGACCGTAATTGTGTTTAAGTCGTGTTGTTTATATGCTTTATTTGCGGAGGTATACATGAGCCATTTAATTGGTTATATCTTTCCCTTCTAAATGCACTCCTACTTATTTATTTTTTTTGTATGTCGCCTTAGAATTTTACCTTTAAACCTAAGAGTCAGCTTAGAACCCCCTCGTTATAGGAATAGTAATCCTAAAATTCCTTCGAGACTAATATGAATGGAACGGGTAACAACATGCAATAGAGTTCGAGACCAATCCCCGCTTTAATACATTCACGGGGTGGGAAGGGTAGATATGGATATGATGACCGGTGCAGTAATACCATGTGTAGCCTCTCTTTTGAGGAATGATTACCGAGTATTGCATTGATGTGATCCATAATACAAACAAACCTAGGATCCTTTTACATTCATCAGCATGCTTAGATTTTAACTCTTATTCAAAACCTCATTTTTTTGACAAACACTTGTGTATGTAGATTTAAAAACCCCTATTATTTGAGCCTTATTTGATTACTTTCTTATTGCACAAATTCAAAAAAATAATCTGGCCGGGAACCACACTAGTGGATCCTGAGGGGTGCCTAACACCTTCCCCTTGAGATAATTTCAAGCCCTTACCCTATCTCTAGTTACCAAACATAGTTGTAGTTGAACCCCAAAGGTGCCCTATCACACCTTAAAATAGTTAGGTGGTGACTCTTCAAAATTGCAAAACCCCTTTCCCAAAAGGAAAGAGTTGTCCCAACCGAATGTCATAAACCCGATTTCACGAGAGAAAAAGGGGCGCGCGACAGCATGTTGACTCTGCTGGGGAATTTCAGGCTTTTGCCATTTCAGATTATTTTTGTGAATTTGTACCTCTCCCTATGTACAATTATTTGTTTAATCCATTTAAGTATTTAATTTCTTCTTTAAAATAAAAACTGACATATCTTTCTTATTTTCTTTCGGTTGTTGTTTTAAATTATGAAACTACTGTATTTATTGCTTTCTCAACGTGCAAATACATGTCCACATGCTTTTAATTATTGCATAATCATGCTCAACATCATACTTCACTCGTGCCAAAACATATACTATAGCAACGCTTATAATGAGTGGTTGCGCTCTTCCTATATCATTACCCCCTAAATTTGGAAAGGCATATTTTTGGTAAAACTAGTCGATCAGCGGTGTAGTCGATAGTTTCGAGCCTTCCCCTTTAGTTGTCCACTCAAGGGTACTAGTCTAAAAGCCCATAGAAACCTTACTCTATTCAAATTGTGCATGCATTATGGTCAAACCTAGCCGAATTAGTTATGTTGCCCAGATAATGATCCTTTAAGATAGCCTTGTCCAAAAGTACACTAGGTTTCCCTAAACCCAAAATGGACGTCGTCACGTTCTGTGCATTTATTTGGGGAACTAGATGCTTCATGCTAATCATAGATATTAAATAGTCGTGTTCAGTGGGGAAAGGGTCTAACCTTATTTGCCTTGCAGAAATATGAGGCATGAAGTCCCCAGATTCGGCATGGTCACCAACATCCACCCAAGATTGCTAAGTTGGTGGAAACATTTACACTTTAGTGACCAAAATCTCATCAGTAAATATCCGAGAACTGGAGATCCAACCTAATAACATATCATAGAAGCTACCACATTATTTTGGGATTGTGAAAGGACAGTATTCCGCTTTGGGGGCATTTAAATGATAGCTTTGCTGGAGAAGATAGGAGGACTCGCTGATCTAGTAGGGGAGACTCCGGGCTTGCTAATACCTAAGAATTGCAAAGGTAGGGGCATTCTTATAATGATGGGGTTGAAGAAGAATCCAGAATTAACATGACTGAAGGAATCATACATCCCTTTTGACTACTTGTATAAAAGGTACGGTCACAACAAATCTTATCGTGCCTACTCTGGCAAGTTTTCCATCACATCCTTGGGACACGTCCATCGTAGGGTTTTCGTCTTCATATTTTACTTCCTGGGTCTTGTTGTATTTCCGATGAAGAAAGGTAGAATTCATACTAGGATAGGTATGGTAACCAAACCCCTAATGGAGGGGATTGGTGGGCAGGCATTCCGTATTGTACCCATGATTTTTGTAGACATATACTGAGCCATGGAGAAGTGTCGACAGGGAGCAAAACACTTCAAAGGCTGCAATCTGCTACTTCAACTTTGGTTCATAGGGGCTGGGATGATCACATCGCCTTTCATCATCCAAAGCGAATGAATTACGTCCCCGACATGTTCGCTCAGCCTCATGATACTAAGGGATAGGTTGAGCTATTTGATAATTTGACCGAAGAACATGTTCAATGGATGTTCGAATGGTTTTCGATAGAGGAGTTCATTGCTCGATCCATAGATGCACCTTTCCTGATACTAGTTGTTCTTAGGGGAACCTACCCTTATGTCCCTTTACGAGTTATGAGGTAGGCCAGTACGAAGCAAGTCATACCGTGGGTCGACAAGATGAGCCACTTTCAAGACGACTTCCAAGGCGATGATAGTCCCTACATGTGCCAAGCCCAACACATATGGCATTGCAAGATCGTAATGGGGAGAGACACCATCGAGCCAGAGAGATATCATGCCAATTGTGCTCCTTTCTATTCAGGTTAGTCGGAAGGCAATCATGATTGTTTGGGCCAGCCAGGGTTTGTTCGAGGCCAAAGGATTATAGATGAAAAGGCCGAGGTGCAAGTCAAGTACAACCAGCTGTGCAAAAGGATTCGTGAGTGCGAGATCGAACACCGTGAAATACAAGAATCCAACCAGAAGACGATTGAGGAAAGGAAAGACATGGCTACCAACGCCAACAAAAGGCTGGGATACTCTGAGCGAGGAATAGTGGAACTGGAAAGAAAATTTCTTAAAAGGGTTGAAGATTGTCAAGAGGCTAAAGGGGCTGAAGGCAGATATCTAGCCAGAGCGTACATGTTGCAATGACTTTGCGTGTTGGGGAAGTTGTTCGATGGGGACAAGGATGCCGAATCTGGGGAAGGTCCTACTGGGACCAAGTAGATAGGAGTTTATTTGTTTTTAAAATATAACAAGGCCATTGGCCATTAGTAACTTTTATTTCCTATTTATTCAATGTTGATTTGGGATTCATCTTATCTTTATCAATGAAATGAGGCATTTAGAATTCTAAGTTTTCCAAATCATATTGTCGCTAGCCCCCCTCAGGCACAACGAGGTTCCCAAATTAGGATACGATTTACATTCCTGCCCTACGTGTTTAAATATTGTAATATTTTTATGATCCTTACTAACTTGGTTACCTTTTTGTTTTATTTTTTACCTTGTTATTCCACTCCCCAAAGGTTAGATCGTGCACTCTGGCAACATCAACTTATTCCACAAGATCCAGGGGCCCTCCACCCACTCCTCCTCTTAGTCCTGCCAAGAACAAGAACAAAAGCAAGATGGAAGATTTGAAAAACATTAGAAAAGAGAACACAACAGCAGAGGCCGCTAATGGCCATGGTATTTGTGTTCCCAACAAAAATGTGTCACAACTTGAGCAGAAATTGTTGAAGTTCCAAGAAGAGCTCGATCAGGTTCGGAATCTGACCAACCTATCATTTTCCCTCAGCACCCCATACGCCAACTTCCCCAATGTTTAAAACCCCAGACCTCCTCAAAAATAACTGAATCATCCTACTGCTCCAACAAAGAACCATTGAACACTTTCCATAGTCCAAACAACTCTCCACTACTCATCCCAGAACCGCAAAACTCCGCAAATGACAATTTCCATGCCTACACGCCACAACACCACAACAATCCCATCTACATGGAGACCATGCTACTATCCACACAACCTATATCTTGCACACCTTAGGCTGATGAAAATGATCTACTCATCAAAAACTTGGCTTAGGGACTTAAGAAACTAACCAGCTGAATTCAGGGCGTCAAAGGAAGAAAAGGGATCGAAGGGTTGAACTATGATGACCTCCGTGTACAACTGGATGTCGAACTGCCTGAGGGGTACAAACCTCCTAAGTTCGAGATGTTTGATGGTACAGGTGATCCAAGGGTCCATCTGAGGACATACTGTGACAAGCTGGTCGGAGTAGGAAAAGATGAAAGGATCCGCATGAAGCTGTTCATGAGGAATATGAAAGGAGATGTGCTATCTTGGTACATCAGCCAAGATACTAAGAAATAGTTGAGCTGGGTAGGTATGACATTCGATATTATGGACAGGTTCAGGTTTAATATAGAGAATCCGCCAGACGTATTCTATATCCAGAATCTAAAGAAGAAGCCCACAAAGACATTTCACGAGTATGCTACTCGCCGGAGGTCCAAAGTTGCTTAGGTTAGACCCGCCTTAGAAGAAGAACAAATGAACAAGTTCTTTGTCCGGGCTCAAGACCCGCAATACTATGAACGATTGATGGTGATTGAGAACCATAAGTTGTCCGACATTATCAAACTGAGGGAACAAATGGAAGAAGGTATTAATACTGGTATGGTTACAAACTTCGAGGCCTTGCAGTCTACAAGTAAGTCTAAGAAGATGGACATATGGGCCGTGATGGTTGCACAAAGGACCAAATCTCCCCTCAAATACCAAACTTACCCTATACCCCTACTCACATACCAGCCAACCCCAAATTACCAAGTTCCCTCTTACCAAACTCCACCACCAACTTATCAATCATCTCCACCTCCTATCAAGCTACCTCACCTAGATATTCCCAACCCTCTCATGTCAACCAAACTTATAATGCCCAACAATCTCATTATCAGTCGCCCCCCGCACGCCAAAATTTCCCTAAGCCCCAACCTAATTTTGATCGAAGGCCTCCAAAACAATACGCAGCCATCACCGAGCCCATCGACTAACTATATAATGAACTCAAAACCACTAGTTACGTCATCCCCATCCCTGCTACAACCCCTGAGAACCCTTCTTAGTGGATTAACCCAAACAAGTCCTGTGCATAACACCTCGGCATGAAAGGACACATTATCTATGAAATGCTGCTCCTTAAAAGACAAGATACAGCCTCTAATTGATAACAAAGTCATTGTGGAAGAGGAAGCCACCCCAAAAGTCTGCAACAATCCACTACCAGACCATAAGGGTGGGGGTATTAACATGATTGAAGTAGAGGATGATTGGGATCTCGAAGGATCTATCGGGTTGATCGCACAAGGTGATGACCCAAAAAAACCAGCAGTTACTCTCAATCCCATCATAGTCCAGATCTAACCGTCTGAGGACACTGAGGTAGATGTGTCAATACCTCTTGAGTTTGAAGCAGCGCCATAAGCAAAGGCACCAGCACCATTTGAGGTTGCAGTTTTTCCACCCAGAGAACATGTTCCATTCGAAGTGAAGGTAGTCGCGCCGATCCTAGTGGCGATGTCCACTATGCCGTCATTCTTCACAAAAGACATACCCTGGGATTATACAGTTGAGTCAAGAAGGAAGGGTAAGGTAAAAATGAAGATACTGTCGTAGCCCAGGGTATGACAAGAACTGGTAGAGTCTATACCCCAATGAGACAACGCAACAAATGGACATTGATTCAAAAGAAGATGACATATCTGATAAGAATATCAAAGAAGTTGAGAACTTTGCGAACAGACCTAAGTCCAACCTGGATGAAACCGAAATTGTTAACTTGGGAGACGTAGAAAACGTCAAGGAAACACGAATAAGCATTCACCTATCATATGAGGACATATTCGTTTCGTCGTATGATGATATGACCGATCTGAGTACGTCTATTGTAGCTCATAAACTGCCAACCAATCCAACGTGTCCACCGTGTTCAAACTTGATATAAGTCTAAAAATCAAGGAAGAAGTCACCAAAGAAGGATAGGAAGGTCAGGGTCTGTGTCGACTCCCGGGATCTCAACCGGGCCAATCCGAAAGACAACTTCCCTTTGCCAAATATACACGTCCCAATTGATAATTGTACCAAGCATGAGCTATAGTCATTCATAGATTGCTTCGCCGGTTATCATTAGATCTGGATGGATGAGGAAGACGCTAAGAAAATGGCTTTCATTACGCCGCGGGAGTGTATCATTACAAGATGATGTCATTCGTCTTGAAGAATGCAAGGGCCACCTACATGAGGGCCATGAAAACAATTTTCCATGATATGATACACAAGGAGATAGAGGTATATGTGGATGAAGTTATCATCAAATCCAAGAAGGCCACTGACCACATAGAAGATCCGAGGAAGTTTTTCTACAGACTGCGGTTGTACAACCTAAAACTAAACCCCTAAAAGTGTGACTCTGGGGTTCCTGCCGGGAAGTTGCTTGGGTTTATTGTGAGCCGCCGAGGAATAGAATTGGACCCATCAAAGGTCTAATCCATTCAAGAACTACTACCGCCAAAGAACAAGAAAGATGTGATGAGTTTCCTAGGAAGGCTGAACTACATCGGTCGATTCATAGAACAGTCTATAGTTACCTGTGAGCCAATATTTAAAATGTAAAAGAAGGACACTACTATCAGATGGACCGATGGTTGCCAAAAGGCCTTCGACAGAATCAAGGAGTACTTGTCAACACTATCAGTCTTAGTTCCACCCGAGCTAGGTAGACCCTTATTACTCTACCATGCAGTATTAGATGGAGCTTTCGGCTGCATTTTAATGTAGCATGATGAAACGGGGAGAAAGGAACAAACCATTTATTATCTCAGCAACAAGTTCACCCGTACGATGCCCGATATCCTCTTTTGGAACACACCTGCTATACTTTTACTTGGGTAGCTCAGAAGCTGAGACATTACTTCGGTGCCTATACTATGTACCTCATATTAAGGATGGATCCTTTAAAGTACATCTTTCAGAAGCCATGCCACTGGCAAGCTAGCCAAGTGGAAAATCCTGTTGAGTGAGTTCGACATTGTTTACGTAACTCAGAAAGCGGTGAAGGGACAGGCACTGGCAGACCACCTTGCCAAAAACCCCGTGGATGGAGGATACGAACCCCTGAAAAAGTATTTTCCTGATGAAGATGTATCATTCATAGGAGAAGACACTGTAGAACCCTATGACGGTTGAAGAATGTTCTTCGATGGGGCGGAAAACTTCAAAAGAGTTGGCATAGGAGCAGTCTTGGTAACAGAAACCGGTCAGCATTATCCAGCGTCTGCCAAACTCAGGTTCCACTACACCAACAATATGGCCAAGTATGAAGCTTGCATCTTAGGGCTCAAAATGGCCATTGACATGAACATGCAAGAGCTGCTAGTGATTGGAAATTCAGATTTACTCACACATCAGGTACGAGAAGAATGGACAACCAAGAACTCCAAGACACTCCCGTATCTACATCATGTACAGGAATTGAGAAAGAGGCTCACGAAGATGGAATTCCAACATGTTCCCGGGGTCCAAAATGAGTTTGCCGATGCATTAGCTACCCTATCATCTGTGATATAGCATACAAAAAAGAATTTCATTGATCGCATTCCTATAAAAATTCATAATCAGCTAGCTTACTATGCCCATGTTGAAGAGGAAGCAGACGAAAAGCCTTGGTTTCATGATTTAGAGGAATAGTTGGCAAAAGGAGAGTACCCGGAGCTTGCCACTCATACTCAAAAGTGCTTACTTCGGAGATTGTCCAACAACTTCTTTCATAGCGGAGGAATCCCATATAGGAGGACTCCTGATTTGGGATTATTAATATAAGTTGACACTAAGGAAGCATCCAAGCTGCTAGAGAAAATTCATGCTAGGATCTATGGTCCACATATGAACGGTTTTGTCTTAGCAAATAAGATACTCCGAGTTGGTTACTTTTGGATGACTATGGAAACAGACTGTATCCAGTATGTCTAGAAATGCCATCGCTGTCATATACATGCAGACAAAATAAAGGTACCTCCAAGTGAGCAACCAGCTCACTATGGCCATTCGTCGCCTGGGGAATGGACGTCATTCGACCAATCG
The DNA here is from genome assembly GCA_026770625.1 of Nicotiana glauca. Classification (NCBI taxonomy): domain Eukaryota; kingdom Viridiplantae; phylum Streptophyta; class Magnoliopsida; order Solanales; family Solanaceae; genus Nicotiana; species Nicotiana glauca. The sequence continues at coordinate 78,020 of MU666743.1, forward strand.
AGCCTGCCGCTTTTAACGGACACAGGTTTATCCTAGTAGCAATCGACTATTTCACCAAGTGGGTTGACGCAACATCTTACAAGGCAGTAACTAAGAAAGTTAAGGCAAACTTTGTCTGCGGCCACATTGTTTGTTAATTCGGTGTTCCGTAGTCAATCATTACTGATAGTGGCTCCAATCTCAAAAACGATTTGATGAAAACTATGTGTGGCACCTTCAAGATTAGACATAAGAATTCCACAGCCTACGAGCCTCAAATTAATGGAGCCGTATAGGCTTCCAACAAGAATATCAAGAAGATATTGAGGAAAATGATAGAAAAGCATAAATAGTGGCAAGAGAAGTTATTATTTGCTCTATTAGGGTATCGCACCGTAGTCCACACATCAACCGGGGCAACCCCTTATATGCTGGTTTATAGTATAGAAGCTGTCATTCGTACCGAAGTAGAAATTCCTTCCCTAAGGATCATACAGGAAGCTGAGCTCAACGACGCAGAGTGGGTGAAGAGTCGTTATGAGCAACTAGCTCTTATAGACGGAAAGAGAATGAATGTGGTCTGCCACGGTCAACTCTATCAGAACAAAATGTCTAGAGCCTTCAACAATAGAGTCAAGCCAAAACAGTTTAAACCAGGTAGCTGGTGTTGAAGAAAATTATTTCGCATCCAGATGAAGCCAAAGGGAAGTTCTTTTCTAACTGGCAAGGCCCATACATGGTTCACCGGGTTTTGATAGGAGGAGCCCTCATACTTGCAGAAATGGACGGAGAAGTCTGGTCAAAGCCGATCAATTCAGATGCAGTCAAGCGCTACTATATGTAATCTTTATACTTTCCTTATGTGATGTAAATTGAACTACGCCCGACCTGATTCCCATTTAAGAGGGGATACGTAGGCAGCCCTATGTGTTCTGTCACATTTCAATAAATTTTCATATCCCCCGAAATTTGAAACTGGGGTAGAATTTTGAGGAAGACCCTCAAAATTCCAAAGAAATTTCAGCAGATCACCGCACGAGCACAGTCAGAAACGTCAACCCATCAACTTGGGGTAGAATTTTGAGGAGGACCCTCAAAATTCTGTAGCAAGAGAGGTTGCAATGTCCCAAACCACGTCATAGTCGTCGGTTCATTTAAAAGCTATTTTTTTAACTGTACACTTATGTCATACTTTTACAAAATCATGCATGTTTATTATCGAAAGTTCTTTATTTAGCAATGCAACCCCAATAATGATGACGGTATCACCAGATCAAAGTTGAACGAGTCAAGCAAAGCCAGCGGGGATACCAACTAACCTTCCCCTTTACAAAACTTAGGATTTCTCTTTCGATGCTGGCACTAGGATTATGAAATCGTTGAACATATTGTATGCCGATAGAACAAATATTGTTAAAAAATACGACTCTCCGAATCATTGCAGTTACCAACATTTGGTATCAGCACGCACCTGTAATGTTCCGTATGTCACAATGGTCCCAGTAATCACCACGCTACAATCTGCTATCAGCTAAGAAAACTCTACTTTCATTTGCTATTTTATTTCTTGCATAAGGCTACTATTCTGCCTTCCAATATGCATTTGGCTACTATTCTACCTTTCGAGGTTAAGCTCTACCTTCAACTGCATCTCCATTGCATAAGGCTACTAGTTTGCCTTCCAATTTGCGTAAGGCTACCATTTTGACCTCCAATTTGAATAAGGCTATCATTTTGTCTTCCAACTTGCATAAGGATACCATTCTGCCTTCCGACACTAAACATTGTCTCCATCTACATCTGCATTGCATAGGGCTAACATTCTTTCTTTTGAGACTAAACGTTGTCTCCATCCACATTACACGGCTAAAAGATCGCCATATATTACATTCGCATGGCTGAAAGATCGCCACATTGCACGACTAAAAGATCTCCACATATTACATTCATACGGCTAAAAGATAGCCATATTGCAGGGTTGAAAGATCGCCACATCGCACGGCTGAAAGATCGACACATTGCACGGCTGAAAGAATGCCACATTGCACGCTCAAAGATCTCCACATGATACTGCATCCTTCATGGGCTAAAATATCGCCAACTCATCCAAAGGCATCATCGTTCGGAGGCACCATCTTCATAGCCCGAGAACACCATGTCATGGCCCAAGTATTTTCTTTCAATCTTTTACATATCATCATTCAAAGGCATCATGGTTCTGAGACACCGTCTTCATAGCCCGAGAACATCATTTCATGGCCTATGAATCCTTTATTATACGCTTCATGGACCAGGACATCATGGTCTAAGGACGTCATCTTAACCGTCTAAAGACAACATTCATGGTCCGATGGAAATTTGCATCATGTATAAATTTACGCACAATATATGCTTGTATTGCTTATTTGACCGGCAAGCAACAACCATCCTGGCGAGAGCGGTTCTGCTTCAGTGCCCGTAGCCATATCAAACCTAACCATTCCCGTAAGCTGTCCACTCACCCAGCTCTAGATATTGCGTTCGTTCATGGAAAGTACCAGTCGGCATACTCCGCCGACGGATCCTGAACTACACATTGCCTGATTCCTATAAAACCACTGATATGTAGGATATTCAGAAGCCATGATGCGGCTTAAACCTCTTTAAATCATTTCGCACGGTCAAAATTGGCCATCAAATCTTTACCCGAAAACTCTTTCATCCTTCCCGAGTAAAGAGGGGAAGCTGTTGACACCCATTTTTTTCCTATATATTTTTAGTATGCAAAATACTTTCAAAATAGAATATATATGCATACTTAATCATGTCCAAATGTTTTATTATTTTTCAATCATTTTTAAAGGTTTTTAAACTGATTGATTTCCCTTTTTCATCCATAAAATCCTAATAATTATCGCCAAAATTATTATTTTTGGTAATTCATCTATTGTATTATTCATATTTGTGCCAAAATATGGGTAAGGTAATTTTACATATTTTTACAATTTTATTTAGTATTTTTTTTAAAAAGCTAATGGCATATAATTGCAATATTAGCCTTTTTAAGATTTAATTGTGTTTTATATTCATAAAAGTAAGACCTGTATTTTTAAATTGTTATTTACATGCTGTGAATCATTTAGGTGCATTCACTTTATTTTTAGAAATTTATTTACTGTTATTTATAATTTAAAAGTGGGAAAATTAGCTATTTAAATAACTGTCCAATTGCATTTAATTTTTAGCCTAATTTAACCCCAAAAGCAAACCCAATTTCCCCGAACCAATTTCAATTAAACCCGACCCAAACCCATTTTCATAAACTTACCCACCTACCCCTTCTAATCTAGGTCGTTGATCATTCATATCAATAGCCACTATTACACTTTGCCTTAATTAATCCCAAACTACCCCCAAACCCTTTCATTTGTTACGACCCGCCGCCCTTGAATACCTCTCCTCTCAATTCTCTCTGCGGCCTCAGATAAACCCTAGCTGCTGCCACCCAATTCCGCCCTAATTCCTTTCAATCCCTGCCTAGTCCATGGATTCCCATTGCCGCGCAAGATGTATACTAGCCTCCTACATCTTCTGGTGGCTCATTTGTGTGACTTCATGGACAAATCTCAAAAAGATCTGGTCCAGTCCTTGCTCGACTTCGATATCTGCTCCTTTTCCGGCTACCATGGTTGTTAAAGTTAGACCTTGACTTTTACTGCTAGATCGGTAACTTTTCAAAGCCTTTCTCACTTTCTCTATGTTCTTCGAAACCCTAGCTCTAAGAGCTGTTTGATTTTTCTTTCAAATCTATCTTAGATCTGTGCATGTTATCAACTTTTTGATGTTTTCTCAAAGGTTCTCCGATTTTCTTTCAAAATAACTCTTCATTTTTAAATTAGGGTTTCCTAAACTTTTCTCCGATTTTCAGTGTGTTTTTATGATTTTACTATGTTTGTCCATGTTTGTTGCTACCTGGTTCATCGTGCTAAAAGCCCTAAGTGTTTTGGCTCTACCTGGGTTTCTGAAACTCTTTTGGTTTATTGTATACGCGTGTTTGGTTCGATTAAGTTCTTTGCGTTTGAATCTTTTTGTCTTGTTTGATGTATCTGATTCTGAGTTCTTACCATCTATTAAACTCTACTATTGTTGAAACCCTAATTTCTTAAAAAGTTTTCCTCACTTGTTACTGTAAGACCTTTACTTGTTTCTGACTCTTGTTACCTGTTTGACTTGTTTCTTCAATTTGGGCTCTACATGTGAGCCCTGAGTATTTGACTTTACTGAGCCTTAGCCTACTCTTGTTGTTGCTGCATGTTTGTATGTATCCAGTTATTTCTTTTGCCAATGCGTTTGGCCTTGCATGACTGATATTTATGTTCGTTCTATTTATATGTCAAGGTGCATAATCATGACTCTTTCTTGATTGATTCTGATTCTCTCAATGTTGTGATTGATTGTAAAGGGTTCCCTTATAAACCCTAATTTTTACTCATTTTGTTTAAGTTAATTTATTCCCCTCCTTTAATTACTGTGATGATTTACCTTGCTAAATCTTTTCCCAAAACTAAGCATATTTTCTATTAGACTCAATGATTTACTTCATACTTTTACTACCCCCTTGTATGGCAAGAATCAATTTGTCTCAAACTAATTTCTTTCCTTAATTAAACCTGCTAGTATCCGTTTGAGCAGTAATCCCTTAATTAAAGGGGAGTACTTGTGTTAATTGATTTTGACTTTGGTTATTTCCATGTTTGAGTTGAAACTTTACTGATTACCTTATTCTTCACTCGTTTTCAAAACTATAAATACCCTACCCTCTCTTCTTTCAAACACACAAACAATCTAATTTCAAAACACACACTTACACCCAAAAACTCTCTCTTTCTTTACTACTACTTGTGCTACTGATTTGTCTGGCCAGCTGAAAGCCAAGGCTAAACTGCGGAATCTTTCTTATTCTTCCTTGCTGCACTTTGCTTCTCTACTAGTATGTCCTAGTTGATATTTAAGCCCCTACAACAACATGATTTCTTTAATTTTTTCAATTTCCTTTATTCTTTTCTACTTCTGTTTATGGTTCCATAGTCAAGTTACATTCACTAGCATGCTCTAACATGTTCCATCCCTCTTAGATTAATGCTTCCCCTATGTCTGTTTTGAAGCATACCCTGTCAGTCACTTGTTGTGTACTTGCTGTCTTATGAAGCCCAAACCCCCATATCCCCTCTATGTGTTTGTGTTTCTTTGGTTGGTTTTTGGTTATGCTGTGCATGAACAAACCGAACCTCTGCTGGGGTTATGTGCTTACAGACAATGTATCCAAAAAACCCCTTAACATTTTTTCTATGACTACTGATTTTGTGTAGTTTTGAGTTTTACTACTACAAGCTGATTTCAATCACCTCTATCACTAATTGCTTCCCAAATTGACTATCAGTCCAGCTTATTTTTTTAATAATCTCTTTCAACATGTGTTCTGCACTTCCACTATACTCTTAGAATCTAGGTTCTGCCCCTTTTGTGTGGCTTGCCTTGGGACCCTCGAGTTCCCTCTGAACTTGGACACATGTGAGCTGGCCCTTCCACACTGCACTCATTCTGCTTGGTTATGTAAATTTAGGTGTGAGCACTGCCCGAGATCCCTCGAGGTCCTTAGGGATCTTTGAAACACCTAGTTATGGGAGAGTCTTTGAAATATTGGCACTGAAGTGGTTCGTTACATAACTCAGAGAGGAAGTCAAAATCAAGCTTCTTTTGGTTGTAATTTCTTATTTTTGCACTTTTTTGCAATTCAATAATTTGGCCTGTAATAATTTATAAATAATATCGGGGTGATTAGTGAAAAGGGTGGGCAGTTGTATATGGTGGGGGAATTGGGTAGATAACATGCCTATAGGGTCTATTTTGCTTCAAATATGGTATGTTAGATAACATGTCTATAGGATCTGCTCTGGTTTAAAATAAATTCTGCATGCTTTACTTTCACATGATTAGAAATCATGTATATAGGATCTAAATGGTTTTATAATTAGATATCATGCATATATGATATAAAGTAATTCAAGTTTAATTTTCACTATAGCATGTATCTAGACTCGTTTCCCCTTAGAAATTATGCCTATAAGTCCAAAGTCAGCTTTTAAAACTTAGATACTATGCCTATAGGATCTAAATAGCTATAATAGAAATCATGCCTGTAGAATTTAAAACCAATCCCATTGGAGAAGCCGTTTATTTCACGTCGTGTATTCTGAATTGGATTAGTTATTTAATTTGCCGCTTATTTAATAATTTATTTTTCAAACACTGCCTTGACTTAATACCGTTTGAAAGCATGCCAATTGGATCTCTACTTGTTAGTTTAAAATTAATCACTCCTCCACTGCCTTTCTTAATCAATATAGATATCATGTTCATAGGACATCACTATTGCGCCTAGGCATGCCTTAGGCAATAATAAACACTAGAACTGCCTCTGATTAATTATCAACTGCTACAACCAGCAGACATGCCTGATTTGGACTTATTTTCTGCGTTACATAATGGATCTGGTTCTGACTCAAACACCCTACTTTAGGATTTAAAATTCAGACCTTAACTATATTTAAGTCATGTTGTTTATATGCATTATTTGCGGAGGTATACATGAGCCTTTTAATTGTTTATATCTTTCTCCTCTAAATGCAGTCCTACTTGTTTTTTTTGTATGTCGCCTTAGCATTTTACATTTAAACCAAAGAGCTAGCTTAGAACCCCCTCCTTATAGGAATAGTAGCCCTAAAATTCCTCCGAGAATTATAGGAATGGGACGGCTAACGGCATGCTATAGAGGTCCAGACCAATCATCGCTTTAATACCTTTACGGGATGGGAAGGATAGATATGTATATAATGACCGATGCGCTAATACCACGTGTAGCCTCTCTTTTGAAAAGTGATTACCGGGTATTGCATTGATGTGATCCCCATTACAAACAAACCTAGGACCCCTTTACATTCATCAGCATGCTTAGACTATAACTCTTCATCAAAACCTCGCTTTTTTTTACAAACACTTGTGTATTTAGATTTTAAAATCCCCTATTATTTGAGCCTCATTTGATTACATGCTAATTGCACAAATTTACAAAAACCATCTGGTAGGGAACCACACTAGTGGATCCTGAGGAGTGCCTAACACCTTTCCCTTGGGATAATTTCAAGCATTTATCCTATCTCTGGTTACCAAACATAGTTGTAGTTGAACAGCATAGGTACCCTAACGCACCTTAAAACTGTTAGGTGGCGACTCTTCAAAATTGCAAAACCACTTTCCCTAAACGAAAGAGTTGTCCCAAACGAATGTCATAAACCCGATTTTGTGAGAGAAAAAGGGGGCGCGACAACCCATAAACTTCTTGTTTGCATGTAGTAACTGCATCCTCGTGCCTAGTGATTTTGGGCTTCACAATGTTGGAGGTGACATTAACAATGTTTGGCATGTCCATCTACTAATTAGCTATATGTTGGTTCTCTGCCATGTTCACAGTTAATTGAACAAGTGCCTGAAGATTATCCGTGTCCATTGCTTCTCTCAACCTTCTATGAAATATTCTCTCAAGTTCGGGGTCAAAGCGTGAACTCTATCCTGTCTTCTGACCCTTAGAATTCAGTCAAAGTTCCCGAGAGCAGAGAAACCAATAAGAAGTATTAGAGTTGAAGAAATAAACAACTAAAGTAAAAGCTAGTAAAATAGTCAATATTCAAGTTCCCGACAACGACGCCAAAAAATTGTCGCCCTCAAACGTACATGCAGGTATACGTGATCGTAAAAGTAATAAAATGATAAGTTAAATGTTGAACACACAGGGACTTGTGTTAACTACCCACTAATTTAACTAAGATTGTTATTCAGTCGAGTCAGTCGTAGTTTAAAAATAAGATTATACTAAGCAATAGATGTAACAAGTAACTAATTAATCTAGAAGAAAATAGTTGTTGTGTATTCAGTAGAGATTAATATTCCAAGGTTGTGATCGATTTAAAAATTCTATTACGTTCTAATTGAATCTGCCTTTCATATAATTCGCTCATAGTTGCTAATTAATCGATTAATTGCTCTCGTAGTATTCTCTTGAATTACTACTCGCCTATACAAAATAGATTATCGCCTATATTCCTATGAAATCAATCTATTAAGAATGCATTAAGATTATAATATTAAATTGAGCATGATGACTAGGTATATTCCTATCCTAACCACAAATCCCCCCCCCCCCTCTCAGAGCTAAGATCATGTCCTCTTCATTTCTTCTCTAATCTAGACGTAAATTCCCAAGTGTAGCATTGATAATAAATTGAACCTAACTGTTGGCCAGACAATTAAGTAATTAATTAAATAATTGAAGAAACAACATTATATTAACGAATTGTAATGAAGGTCATGTCAACTTAAAATAACAATATTCATGGCTAAATCACAACCTCAGAACTTATAGGTTTTAGCCACTCATGTAAAACAATTTTACAAGTGTGGAATAGTTGAAAATACTAAGAAAGATGAAGAAAAACTGAGAATCCTTGCTCCCGAATGTTCTTTGTGTATAGTTTCCTCTAAAAATGGCATCCCCCCCTCAAAAATAGGTTTATACTTGCTTTTAAATGAGTTGGGGGCGTCTTGAGTCGAAATAACCTTGTCTTGAGTGAGTAGGACTCTTTCCCATCATCCAATTCTTCGGGTAACGTGGGGCACTAGCCCTGGAGCAATGAATTTTGGTACTTTTAGATATTGAGACACAGGTAGTGTGGCACGCTAGCCTGGCGCTACACCGTGGCAATTTTTTATTTTGTTATCTTTTTGCTTTAAATCATGCACCTTCATTGAACATCACTCCCGATGATTAATTCACATAAAAATACTATGAATTAGCATAAATTATTACATTACACATCCAAAAACTACGATACATGAGTAAAATACGAGGCAATATGCATATAAATGTACATACTTAAGCCGAATATCATTTATAGTGAGAGTGAATAGGTGTTATAGCATTTAAGAGTGCTTATATTATGTAAGGCATGCCATAAAACTTTTCATGTTGAAAGGAACCTGGTGTACTAAGTACTTCTATGTGCGGAGTCCAGGGAAGGGTGGGATCCCATTGATTCTTATGTACGTAGTTTAACCTTGCACTTTTGCAACAGGTTGTTTACGTTGCTTGAACTCATGACATTTGTCCACATGATTTTTTCAAATACATTTTTAATACTTTGAATTATAAAGTACTGCATGTCATTTACAATAATTTTTATGCTGTTTTTGAATATATTAATTTTATTTTTAAAGCTCTAAGAATTTATAATTGTTTCAAATTGAAATTTAAGCAGTTTAAGACCTATTCTAAATCCCACCACGTAAAATAGAAAGGAGGGAGCATATATATATATATATATATATATATATATATATATATATATATATAT
>MU666743.1:98975-257706 GCA_026770625.1 Nicotiana glauca
AAACTCAAGAATATTGCCATATTACTATAGCTAGTTCAATAAAAATTCTTCACAAGTTTAGGTAACACAAACCTTAAAATACATCAATTCCACTACTAAGATCACCTTCATTCTCGTGACAATCAACTCAACTTTCTCAATTAGAGTCAAATTCAAATCTCAACACATACACCCTATTAGTACAAAAGAAACTCTCTACTCAACATTATAAGGAACACACCTACGTAGATTATTCCACATGAGATAACCCACCTGCTTTGCCTCCAATTAATATTTTTTTATAACTTCCACCGTTATACACATTACACAATCACTTAGTCTTCCTGAGTCTAAACTCATACTGTAACATGAAATTTACTTCACTCCAAACAGGAGATTCGAAAAGATTCTTCACGCCCATAACTCGAAGCTACACCTCTAATCACAATGGAAATCATACACTTAATAGTTCACCTATCATCCAGCAGATCTTCCTCGACACTTCCAAGTCATTTAGAAACATCTCGCAGTACTAACATACCCATAACATTGCTACCCAGCCGTCATTCCCACTAATAGGGGCAATACCGGACATATAAGTTCAAAACACTTGCTCACACAACCAGCACCTCGGTGCTCAAACCGTAGGAAAAGATCCGGCCTCAAGTCCTTCAGACTGGCCCAACATCAACTCATAGAGATCATGTCACGCCCCTCAATCATGGAATCACAAGCCATCAAGGCACCTCTGATACTGAGCGTTCATGCGCGCATGCGAACGCGTGGAAGGAATTTCAAGAGTTACTTTTCAAGTTGAATCAAGAACGCACGATAAGAATTCAAGAATGTGAAGTTTTCCTAAAGGTTATGCAGCCTCTCGAGGATAAATACAGACGTCTACATACCGATCCGCGAGACTCTACTAAACCTGCTCATGACTCGCGAGACCTATGTAACCTAGGCTCTGATACCAACTTGTCACGACCCAAACCCCACTCTGGTCGTGATGGCGCCTCTCGTGAAGACAAGGTCAGCCAACCTATTTACACAGCCTTTTTCAACAATATATAATCATGAATTAAACAGTTTCAAGATAATTAGATAACATGATTTTGCGGAATATAACCCAATTCAGCCCAAACCGGGGTGTCAAAATTCACGAGCGTCTAAAGAATCTAAACACTATTACAAGACCAGTAATATACATAATGGAATTTAAAATCAACGGAAGAAATCTGGTGCTGCAAACGCTGGCGGTCACAATGCTCAGCTATGATAACAAAGTCTCCAATCAACATCAGAACCCACTACTGGGTGAACAAATACTTGCATCTGCACACGAGGTGCAGGGGGTAAATTGAATACTCCAACTCAGTGAGTAATAAAAGTAAATAACAACTGAGCGGCAAGAAATTACGTAAAACATATCGTCATACTGTATAGAAGCAGAGAAAAGCCTTTAAATGGGAAAAAAAACCAACGAAAACTTGTGAAAAACTTTAGAAATATCTTGGCTCAGTTTTAAACCTCTTTTGAAAATGATCTTTTCAACGGTCACCAAACAATGCTTTCAAAACAATTTGCGATGCTATGCATAGAAATCCGCCCCTCAGGCAATACCCTTGTCCCTGGTCAGCCACTCGGGCCCCAACACTCAATGATCAGATAGTACCAGCACAACAGATAAATATCTCAAGAAAACATCACAAACAATAATTAATGAACAAATGCATGAATGCAATGCAATGCATATGAGGGTACATTCCAGTACCCACTACGGCGCGCAGCCCGAGCCACCCATAATCATTTATCGTCGACGGCGCTCACTAGGGGTGCGTACAGACTCCGGAGGGGCTCCTATAGCCCAAGCGCAATATCAAGCCATCTCGTGACATCAATCAAATCCTGGTCAGACATTGTTACCTGACCCATTTACTCTTTTGAAAATGATCTTTCAACGGTCACCAAACAATGCTTTCAAAACAATTTGCGATGCTATGCACAGAAATCCGCCCCTCAGGCAATACCCTTGTCCCTGGTCAGCCACTCGGGCCCCAACACTCAATGATCAGATAGTACCAGCATAGCAGATAAATATCTCAAGAAAACATCACAAACAATAATTAATGAACAAATGCATGAATGCAATGCAATGCATATGAGGGTACATTCCAGTACCCACTACGGCGCGCAGCCCGAGCCACCCATAATCATTTATCGTCGACGGCGCTCGCTGGGGGTGTGTACAGACTCCGGAGGGGCTCCTATAGCCCAAGCGCAATATCAAGCCATCTCGTGACATCAATCAAATCCTCGTCAGCCATTGTTACCTGACCCATTTACATCATACAGTGCCATTGTTACCACTGTTTCAAATCACTGCTGCGGCATGCAGCCCGAGCCACCCATAATGTTTCAAGTCACATCACACAGTGCCATTGTTACCACTGTTTTAAATTACTGCTGCGGCGCGCAGCCCAAGCCACCCATAATCAGTCCAGAAAAACATCATAAGCCCTTGGGCATTTATAAAATAGTAGTTCTCAGCCCGAAATAACATTTAAAATATCATTTGAGATTTCAAAACTTAGAAATATGGCTTCGTTTGCAAAATAGTATTAAAAACCTTGTACTGAAACCAAATGATATGCAAAATATGCTAAAAACAGTAATATCAATCCCCGAAGGGGTCCACAAGTCGGCACAAGGCCCCAAACAATGGCAACAAGCCCAATTCACAGTAATAAAGTATGCGTCTCAATCACCAATATAGTAGAAATAACACTCGGGATGGACCAAGTCACAATCCCCAATAGTAAACGACCTCGCACTCATCATAGAATGCGTGTCACGCCTCAATATAGCATTACGATGTAAAATCCGGGGTTTCAAACCCTCAGGATATAATTTACAAGCATTACTCACCTCAAGACGGCCAAAAGTCTAGTTCGTTATGCCCTTTCCTCTCGAATTGGCCCCCTCGTGCGACGAATCTAACCGAAATCACAACGAATATGTCGCATTATGCTAAAGAGACAATACCCAATAGAAAGCAATCGAAAAATAACAAAATTCACGAATTTGACAAAACCCGAGCCCCAGGCCCACGTCTCAAAACTCAAAAATTTTTATACAAAAATGTTCTTCGTCCTCTCACGAGTCCGTACATATAAAGAACACAAAAATCGGAGCTCGTTTGACCCTTCAAATCGACCCTAAAAAATCTCAAAATAAGAAGCCCTAAAACCCCATTTTTCTACTGATTTTTATGTTCTAATTCACATATAATCTTGCATTTAACTTGGAAGTAAGTAGAAACAACTCACCTTTGATGCTTGATGAAATCCCCCTTGAAATTCTCTCCAAAATCATCCAATCCAAATAAAAGAAATGAAAGAAATAAGCCAAATCTGTGTTTAAAGAATCTGCCCGTGCTTCGTCGAGTTGTACCTTGCACTTGTGCTATACAAGTTGTACATCCTATTAAAAAATTTTCTTGTCGGACACCTTCTGTTTAAACACCCATAACGTCTTTTATAAATATCCTAATGAGAAACAGTTTAAATATTTAGAAACTACACTCGAAGATCTTTAATTTGATAGGTTGTAAACCATATAACTCTTTATATAACCCGAGATATGAACTTCTAAAGTAGGCTCCATGAAATCAGAAAATCCTGGAGAAACTGCTCCACCAGTCATTTCCAATAGATCATAAATTTCACTACGGATGTCCAAGTTACAATATCTTTAGCTTTCTGAATACTAGACACGAAGGGCTACAACTTTTATTTTTGAATCATCTCAAAATTCCTTGTAGATCAAAAGATATAGGCCCCCGAAATGCGCTCCATGATTGCTGTCCAAAGGCCTTCTGCAGAAAATTGAAGCAGTTCCTTTTTTTCTTTTTGGGTTCGAATTCCATTCCGTTAACCTTCCGAAATCCACCCGAGGCCCTCGAGACCTTAACCAATTATATGAACATGTCCCACAATATTATTCAAACTTGTTCCAACCTTCAGAACACCTAAAATAACATCAAAACATCAAATCATCATCGGATTCAAGCCTATGAATCTCAAGAACTTCCAAATTCCACATCCGATGCCGAAACACGTCAAAACTAGTGCGAATGACCTCAAATTTTTCAGACAACTCCCAAATGACATAACGAAGCTACAACAACTCTCGGAATTCCATTCCGACCCTCGGATCAAAATCTCACCTATCAACCGAAATTCGCCAAAATACTAACTTTGTCAATTCAAGCTTAATTCTACATCGGTCATCACAAAAATTTTCCGGACACACTCCAAAGTCCCAAATCACCTAACAAAGCTATCCGAACTATAAAATTTATATTTCGAGCCCTCTAACACATAAGTCAATATCAGATTATCTTTTCCAACTTAAGCTTCCTTAAAAGAGACTAAGTATCTCAAACCTTACCAAAATCATTCCGGAATGACTTCAAATTTTGCACACAGGTCACATTCGACATTATGGACTTTCCCCAACTTTCGGAATCACATTCCGACCCCGATATCAAAATTTCCACTTTCGGTCGAATTTTCTCAATAACCTTCAAATTTCTATATTTAGCCAAATGACTTCAAAATGACCTCCGGGCATCTGAATTCACTTTTGATCGCGCTCCCAACTCCTAAATCACCATACAGAGCTATTCCCTGACTCAGAATCCCAAACAGTCATCTATAACACTGAAATGCCTTCCAACCTAAATTTATGAAATTCTTCTAAAATACTAACTTCCACAATATACACCGAATTGCTCGCGGGTTATCTAAAAGCAAATCCGGACATACGCCCAAGTCCAAAATCATCATACGAACCTGCTTGAACTTTCAGATCTCGATTCCAAGGTCGTTTACTCAAAATTCCAAACTTATCCATTTTCTTCAATTTAAGGCTACCGTAACGAAAATTTTATTTCCAATTTGACTCCGAATTTTTCGAAATTCAACTCTGACCATACGCACAAGTCAATATACCTGAAATGAAGCTATTCATGACTTCTAACTGCTGAATGACACGCTAGAGCTCAAAACGACCGGTCGGGTCGTTACACCTCCGATCCATCTTTCAAAGGCATTGATGACTGTGTTATCACCCCTATAAATGGGGGCATTCTGGAACTATATCTTTATCCAAATTCCTTTCTCCATTCATTCATCCTTTTCTTCTCACTATCTTCCTCCATTGCTAACCACCATGTTCGGGGTTCACGACTCCAAGGTTGTGTGGCAACATTTCCATTAGTTGTGTAATGGCCTTATGTCTGAGCTCTCCTTTGCCGAGAGTGATTTCGCTATTCAATCACTATTATTGTTGCTGCAACGATTGTTGTTGCTGTCATTGTTGGCTTGAGACAAGGGATCTAATTTCTTTCAGCTTAGGAACATGTTTGGATTATACACCGCTGATCATGAGTGTTATCGGACTATACTCTGCTGCTCCCCTTCCTGCTCCACCTCAGAGAACTACACCCCTTGGATTCCTTGGGTAAAGTGTCATCTTTGGCTGGTGGCTCGCACGGCTTAACGTCCCAAGAAGTGGACTTAAAATACACATGTCATGCAAGAAAGGCTGACGCCTACCGAGCCCTCTACCGAGTTATGGCATCTTTTCATCCCTTTCTGCACCTCCTACTTTCTTCTTTGTCTTCTGCTCTGAAGTGCTACTTTGAGGACCGAGACAAGGTCATTGAGGGTTTACGTCTGAGGAGATAGTTCTCGAAGACGCTACTACCGGAGATAGACGCTTGAGGGTAGACTTGGCTCTTAGGCTTTTACTATATGTGTACCTTTTGCTTCTTTGTTTCTTTGTAAGGACCCCTCACGAGCATTTATAATCATATTTAAGGACCCCCCGTGGGCTATTGTAACCAAACTTTTATGAATATAAGGACATTTTCTTGACTTTCGTCTTTGATGCTTGCCATATTCTTTTACATTTATGGAAACTCTAAATGTATGCCTCTGTTGACTATCGTGGATATTTAACTCAGGTGCTAGTATTATTTTTGGCCTTCGATCGATAAAAATGGCACCTCTCGGAACCCTCTGTTGTTTCTCGTACCAGGCTTGAATTGGTCCGATAGATTTGGGCTGTCGGGACCTTTACTTTGGGTCATATGAAAATAATACCTCGAGCCTTGAAATCTTCGAGAATGGCTTCTGAGTGAGGGTTAGCTTTGGTAACCTAGAAACTTGCTTTGAATTTGATGTAGATAACCTTTAAGGCATTGTAGATAGGTCTCAGATGAGGGCTCACCAGGCTTTAGGCGATATCCTGAGGTAGAACCCCTATGGGCGGAGCTTGAAGTGCTTATTTTTCTTCTTGGGAAGATCCTTCGAGATAGAGTACCATCCCGAATCCTGCAATGGTGCTAAATGCTTTCTAGAGCCTAACTTCTTTTCTCGAAGGAGGTCCCCGAGATCGGGTACCATCTCGGGACCGGAGATGAAGCCATTGGCTTCTTAAAGCTTGGCTTCTTTTTAATTGAGATCTTCAAGGTTGGGTACCACCTCGAGATGGGAGATGATGCCGTTAGCTTCTTAACGCCTGAATTCTTTTTGATGGAGATCCTCGAGGTCAGGTACCACCTCGGGATCAGTGACGATGTCTTTTATTTGTATATATATATGGTCGCTTCCTCTCCTTTAATGGTCTACCCATTTTTAGATAGTTATCCTCTCGTTACGGCGTCGAGCCCTTCATTACCTTAGCACTAAAGTATTTTGTGCAGGTTCCAGCTTTAGTTCTACTATTCTCGCCATAGCCATGAGTATTACATCGGACCCTGTTCCATAGAGATGGGAGAGTTCTGCTCCCGATGCTCAGGATCAAAGAGAATCTTCCTTGAAGATAATTTCTTCGATAAGAGAGGAGCCCTTAAGCTAGTGAGGAGAGACTGTAGATGGGGGGAGAGAGTAGTGTTATAGAATCTTTCCCTAGATGAGGGCATCTTGGATCATGTTGATGCATTCCTGAATGTGTACACGTATCCTTTCACACTAGGACCCCTTGACAGGGTTGTGATCGACTTCTATTTGAAGTACCAGGTTACCTTGGCGTCGATACATTCGTCGTTTTGGCGAGCAGTGTTGATGATGAAGTTCTTTGCAAATAAGGCGAGGCTTGAATTTACACTAAGTCATCTCATTAGGCTGTATAAACCATTTCACCGTCGAGGTCAACTAACCTTGTGGTGTCGGTCGACCATGACCTTCATTGTTCATGATGAGGAGGATAGAGATTGATAGTGGATGAGTCTGTTCATCCAGGTCCGGACTACTGACGTAATCCCTGTGGAATTTATGCCATTCCCCGAGAAATGGATTTTACACATAAGTGGTACATCCCTTGCCTTGTCAGATTTATTTATGGCAAAGGCTAGTTTTGTAACCGTGTTTTCTCCCTTTCTTTAGCGGTTTCATGGGTGTTAGATGACGTTCTTGATCTGCCTGGTTGGGTCCGGAAGTTGATGAATCACTCGACTTGTGACGAGCGTAGGTAGCGAGTTGTGTCACGCGGTAGATGGGAAGAAAAACAGCACGGTGTGTGTTTGTATTACTTTTTCCCTACCCCTTGTCCACTTGGAGAGGCATTAGAGAGACTTATAAGGCAAGGTCGTGCTCCTCCGGAGAGGGGGAGGGGTTGCCATCTTCGAGGCTAAAAAATGATAGAAATAAGTGGGATATGCATTCACAGGGGGATTGTTCTCAGAGTAAGGCGAAACTGGACAGGAGCTTTAAGACGAAAACAACATCTGAGCCTGCCGCGCCCGAAGTACCTGGTTCTGGAAAGGTGGTTTTCCTGAGCAACAGTGCCTCGACCAGAGTCATTTCTTCCATGGTAGAGGGGAATAGATTAACAGATTTTCCCTTGGCCTTCGAGGAAGTCTGTCGGCTTCAATTCGTGGTGAATTTCGACATATGCCTTTTGAATCCCGCGTCTTTCTTTCCATATCGAGTTTTCTTATGCAGGCCTTTGATATGCTTAGGTCTGAGCTGCTTCATCATGGAGCTAGGCTCCGGAAAGCTCTAGATGAGGATAGATCCCTTAGGTTCCTTTGCGAGAAAAAAGAGAGACGAGCTGGCACACTTGCAATATGAGGCATGTCAGAGCTCGATTTACAAGGGCTACTTGATAGAGCAGGTAGTTTTTCTATCCCGAGTGCGTATGCATTCTGCCTTTTAGCTTATATGTCTAACACATTGTTTATTCTAGTTACAGAAAAAGACAGAGGCCCTGGAACTCCTTCGGGACGAAGCTGACTGTGTCAAGAATGACTGTGATGAGCTAAGAGCTCGGGCGGAGGCTCAGGCTTTAAAGGAGAAAGACGCCTTGGCTAAAGTTCATGCCTTCGAGGTTCAACTCTGCTTAGTTCGTGATAAAGATTTAGTTCAGACGATATGATCACAAAGCTCGAACTCGAGCTTTCAAAGGTCAGGGCTGAGATCGTTGATGCCCGGACCGGAGCAGTAGTGAGCCGAACTAAGGCTAATCAAGAAATGGCAATTTATTTGAAGGACTTTACCGATGCTCAAGCCGAGTTGAGGATGATCCTTGATCGCGAGGAGAGGATAAAAAAATATGCTTGTTGCTAGTCTCGAAGAAAGATTCTAGAGGAGATCCATGCTAGGGGTTTTGTCCTCTCGGAAGAGTTGGCACGAGCGAGGGCGATCGAGCATGAAGCTTGATTGCTTCTGTCTGACACCGAGGAGAGTGAAGACGAAGCCAGTAGGCCGTAGCTCTTAGGTATAGGGAGTAAATTTTTCCATTTTATATGCAGCATTATCAAAGCATGTTTATAGATGGAGAATGCATTTTTTTTTGTATTTGTGTATAAAATAACCCTTTGTGGCTTTACTTATTCTATACCCTTTAATGTTTCAAATTTAGCCAATTAAACCCGTCTCTGAGTAGGCGAGAATCCTTATATTCGTGATACGGCATTGGGGCTTATTAGCCTGGCCCGGGGGCTCTTACGCGCTCAGTTGATGCGACCTTTTATGTGCGTCTAAGGCTCATTATGCTGGCGATAATGGCTCTTATGCTTTGGGATGATGCAGCCTTTTAATGTAAGCTGGCGACAATGGCTTTTACGCTTTGCCTTGAGGCATATGTAGTTCATTATTTTAGGTTTAGTCTCGGAGTCGGGTTTCGAGTCAAGCTCAATCGACCCTCAAGTTTTCATGATTGTATGAGCTGGCGATAATGGCTCTTATGCTTTCGGCTGTTGCAGCTTTTTAGTGTAAACTGGCGGCAATGGCTCTTATGCATCGGGATGATGCGGCCTTTTAATGTAAGCTGGCGATAATAGCTCATATGCTTTGGGACGATGTGGCCTTTTATTGGCTTTATTTTCCTCTTGTTAAGGAATTTTGAAGTGATTTTTCCTGACTCGTCGTCGGTTCGGGAAGAACCTCGATTTCAAGTCATTTTGTAGTGATGTTCGAGCACCTCTAAAGGTTTGGCTAGGAGGCTGAGTAGAACAAAGCCTATGATTTGGAGCTGACGTGGTCGAAGCTCTTTTTGCCTATACTGAGGGTAGCCTGTTTAAACGATTCTTTTCGAAGTAGATTCGAAGCAATGGCCTATGATTTTATAGCGACAATCAGGCGAACCTGAGTCGCATTAGTTTGGCTAGTACAGTCGTATGACCGTAGTCATTTGTGCTTGGCAAGAGCCATTTTTGGTTCCAAGTGAAATAGTTTAGGTGTCTATACCGAGGTATGCCTTTTTAGGGGTCTTACAAGTTCACAATATAGCCTATACTTCGGGATCGAGTTTATGCCTGTAATAAGGTCTTACAAATTTTTCATGCCTTTGAGGTCTAACAGTTTTGGATACTTGGTACAAGTACTATTCATGCCTTGCTTGAGGTCTTACAGTTTTGGATACTTGGTACAAGTATTGTTCATGCATGTCTTGAGGTCTTACCGTTTTGGATACTTGGTACAGGTATTGTTCATGCCTTGGTTGAGGTCTTATAGTTTTGGATACTTGGTACAACTATTGTTCATGTATTGCTTGAGGTCATATAGATATTGTAGTTAAATTATGTAGGTCTTATGATACCAAGTGTGCCCACTCGGGGTCTTATGGCCTCGGGTTTTTATTGAATGGCAATTGGAGACAGTCCCCGAGTCATCGAGGGTACTTTGGCTTGGAAGCCGTCACTTGTAAATTTCATATGGCCTCGTTGAGGACTTACTATTTTTGAGACCCCGACCCTGAAGTTGTGCGTTTTTTAGATTTTAACGCCAGTTCCCAAGTATTTGGTGCACTTTCGGCCTTGGAGATGTTTTGTGATTTTCATGTTTCCTCGTTGAGGGATTATGAGTTTCGAGTCGTGACCCAGAGGTTGTTCAGGTGCTTAATTGTCAACGCCAGTCCCCGAGTGCTCGGGACATTTTGAAGGAGGAACTATTTTTGCAAAAATGCAGGATTTCCTTTGGAGTATGAGATGCTTCGATAAAGGTATTCTTCGATTACTTGATACAAGTACAAATGTCTCCTCCATCAGGGGTACGGCTATACAGACATGGCTTATTCGACTGTTTGGCCCGGTACTTCATTTTCCTATTGAGGCCCCATTTGACATTTTTTTGGCTTTTCTGAGGGGATGATCTTCGAGGGTATGCCCTCCAATGTTCGAGGTTTGTTGCAAAAGAAGCCTCAGACATTTGTTTGGATCTTCCTTAGGTAGCATATAGATGTTTCCTCGTTAAAAACCTTGATGGTAAAACCCTTCTTGGGATAAAACACGGTCGAATAAAAGGAGTACAACGCATGCTTTCGAAACCTAAGGCCTTCGGGTTAGGAAAATCTCTAGTTATTTCAATTGGGTGACTGCATGAGGTTTAGTATGAAATATAAAATGAAAACGGAGATGATTATAACTTAGCGTGGGATGCATCGGCGATGTTCTGAGGTCTGATATGTCCTTGTCGCTTCTAGTAAGGACGCGGAACGATCCTTTACTATATTTAATCGGGCTTAGCCAATGATCTAGTTTGCTTGCCCATTGGTTCTTTTGAGAGTGAAGATATTGGTGTTGGTGCCATGTCGTGCACCGCAAACATTTCTCTTGCCGCATGATGTTCACCATAGACGGTTTTAATCGCGTCCTTTGGTGGGAATTTCATCATCTGGTGGAGGGTGGATGGCACTGCTCTCATGCAGTGTATCCACGATCTTCCGAACATGGTGTTGTACCTCATGTCTCATTCGATGACATGAAATTTGACATTCTGGGTTGTGCCGGCCACGCTTACTAGGAGGGTGATTTCTCCTTTCGTTGTTTCACTTTCCTTGTTGAATCCATTGAGGACTCGAGTGGCGGGCACAATGTGGTCTAGCAGGCTTCTCTATTAGCCTTGACCTGATAATGTTGGTCGCGCTACCTGGATCCGCGAGTACACGTATTATTTGAAATGTATTTACGAAGAAAGAGATTACCAGTGCGTCATTATATTGTTGAGATAAGGTCTCAGAGTCCTCTTTGCTGAACGTAAGGGAATCCTCGTGTATGTACCCCCGAGTTCGCCTTTCTCTAGTGATGGATATTTTTGTCTTTCCCATCACGGGCTCTTCGGCAGCGTCGACGCCTCCCTAGATCATGTGGATAACATATTGTGGCTCGTTTGCTTCGTTATTTTTTGCCGCCTCTCTTTCACAGAACTAATTTTTGATCCGGTAGAATTGTCGGAGGTGACCTTTATTGAGTAGCCTGGCTACTTTCTCACAAAGCTGGTGGCAATCTTCGGTCCTATGGCTATGTATGTTATGAAATCCACATACTAAGATATGATTCCTTTGCGAGGATCCGACTGTATAGGCCTGGGCCATCTAGTGTCTCTAATTTTGTTGATGGAAAATATATATTCAATGCATCGACCCTGAAGTTGTATTCTGATAAGCGCGGTGCCCCTGTTGGCCCCGTGTTTACATCGAATCCGATTCTATTAATGAGTCCCCGAGGATTCTCTCTTCGGTTGATCAATCCATCATTGAGAGGTAGGTTGCCCCTTGGGGCGTTCCGCCTATCTTCGGTGTATGGCTGATATCCTACATTGTTTGGCTTTGGCTCCATCATCAGAAGCCTACTTGGGTACACTGAGCCCGAGGGGGCTCCCAGTTGATCATCGTCGACCCTAATATTTGACTGGTAGCAGTTGTGGATGTTCGACCAGGTCAAGGCGGGTTACTCGATCAGATTCTCTTTTGGTTGACTTGAGGCCACTGAGCTCCGCTCCTTCAAGCCTTGAGTGAAGGACTGCACTGCCCAGTTGTCAGAGAGCGAAGGTAGTTCCATTCGGTTCTGTTTTGGAAGTGAGATACAAATTCTAGCAATCTCTCGTTCTCCTTGTGCTTGATCTTGAACACGTCAGATTTCCTCGTTGCTACTTTGATGGCACCAGCATGTGCCTTTATGAAGGAGTCTGCTGGCTTGGAAAATGAGTCTATGGAGTTGGGAGCTTGGTTGTGGTACCAGGTCATGGCCCCGTTAGAGAGTGGTTCCCCGAACTTCTTGAGTAAGACAGATTCGATATCGTTGTCTTTTATGTCGTTGCCCTTCACTGTGCACGTGTAACCAGTAACGTGCTCATTAGGATCTGAGGTCCCATTGTATTTTGGGAGTTTTGACATTCTGAACTTCTTTGGAATGGGTTTCAGAGCCGCTTCCTTAGTGAACGGCCTTTGCACGAACTTCATTGAATCCACACCTTTTAGGAACGGGGGTGCGCCCAGGATTTGGTCAACCCTGGAGTTGTACGTCTTGACCTTTTTGTCATTGGCTGCTACCATTTTCTCACCCTATTTGATCCTTTTGGTGAGGAACTTGAGCATTTTTATGATGGCGAGATCAGCTATCGACCCATTATTGCTTGACCTCTCCAGTACCTATTTAGTCGGGGGAGCTGTCCCCAGTGCTACCGTGCTAGAAGTCTTCTGGTGACTTTGCAGCTGAGCAATAGCCAGTTTTTGTACCTGCAACATTTCAAAAATAACATGAAGGCTAACTTCCCATTCTTTTCGAGCCGGGATTTTTTGGGCTTCCTATTGGTCGCCCTGGTGTATGCTCCTGTTAGTGTGGGAGCTTATCTCGATATGTCGAGCGTCTCATGAGATTCCATCCACTGGAGTCGGTCCTGGCGCATTCTCAAGATTTTGTGGCGGCTCACCAAGACCTGTAGCACCCACACCATTTTTTCTGTGGTTCTCAATATTATTGTTTACTGAATCAAATATTTTAACTTGAAACCGAAGATGTTGGACAAGAAAATATATGAAAGATAACTTGCATTTTGTGATGAAACCGACAAGAAAATAATTACTATTATCTTTAGCCTCATGATGGGCGCCAAACTGTTTACCGCGAAAATGGTAATAACAATTAAATTTGTTGTTGGGACCCCAAATATACGTTATCTATTTTTATGCTAGGTATTTAAGCAGATGATGCTATATGTATGAAGTTTAGAGACGAAATGCGAGCTAAAATAGAGTTATAATCAAACCGATAACCTAGCAAATCAGTGCTTCAGACTGACCGATACGGGGCCTCGAGGTCGATTCCTAGGCTCGGGCTCGAGCTATTAAGGGCAATCGGGGGAGGGATAACAATTATAAAACAAATCAGTGATAAACAGAAAATGATGAACAAGTATGAAAATAACAAACAAAGGGCAGCAATATCGAGATAGTATGTTAGAGAGAAAAGAGAATGTTCTTCTATATTTCCTATGGAGTAACTGGAGCAACAAAACCTTGCATGATGATAGGGATCCCCATTATATAGTAGGAAAATTCTTGTACAATGCAAAATACATTAATATATGTGAGGATGGGACAGCTGACTGACGCTCTAATTTGGGTTCAGAGTAGCCTGCCAAGCCGTGTCAGCCCTAGCTGCACGTCTTGGGAACCTTCCATTTTATAACTTATCTTGGTTAATGCTATCATGGGGTCAAGTATCATCGACCCTCGAGGAGAGATACTCGGCAACGGCCTCGAGCCATCAAACCGGTTCCGCGACCTCGGGCCTTCGAGGTGATCTTCCGAAGTACCTTAATGACCCGAAATTGGACCCTCCGATTTTGCCGTATACAAATATGTTATAAGAGAACGTAACAGAACTGATCTAACATTAAATCATAATGTTGCTGAAATTACAACTAACGATATGTACAGAAAACCCTAGGTTTCTCATAACTTAAGTGAGACATATGCTTTAGACTTTTTAATAAAAATACTAATAGCAGTCTCAGCATAGATATTACATATGTTATAGAGGATATTACTCTTATTAAAAGAAAAAATAAACAAAAATTAATCACAACTCAAGCATCATAAAGTATTTTGTGATGGAAGAACGAAATCGTCACAAATATGTCAAAATGTTTGTTTCGATTCATGTTATTTTGTGATGACCCGATAGATCATCTTTAACTTTAAAAATTCATTTCTGTGTTTTGAGACCATGAATATCACCATTCAAATTTCTCGAATTTCATGCATAATCCATATTTTTTTTCCGGAGAACTTTTATGTGAAAAGTTGATAAAAATGTGAAATTGTGCTTCAAAACTCATTTGAGTTGACTTCAGTCAATTTTTTGAGCAAACGGACCCGGATCAATATTCTGATGGTCCCGGTAAGTGTGTATCGTAAATTGGGACATGGGCATATGCCCGCAAATCTTATTCAGAAGTCTCTAGCTCGACTTATTGCCATTTGACGGAAACTAGAAATCTTGAGGTTAAGGATTCCATAAGTTTGACCATAAATTTGACTTTATTGATATCGGACTCGGATTGAGATTTTGAAGTTGGAATAGCTTCGTTATGTCATTTGGGACTTACCTGCAAAATTTAAACTTATTCCGGATTGATTTGACATATTTCAACACGAGTTATAGAATTGAAAATTTCAAAAACTCGTTAGTCTGAATGGATGTGCGGTTTGTAATTTTGACATTGTTCGACACGATTTGAGACCCCTAGTAGGTTCGTATTATGTTATGAGACTTTTTGGAATATTTAGATGAGATCCCGAGTGGCTCGGGTGAGTTTCCGACGAGATTCAACTACGTAGAGGAGACATGAGGTATTGCTGAACGAGGCTCGCAGCTCTGAAGTCCCCTTCTACTTTATCTTTGTTGTGTATTTTCTTCCATATAGCTTTATCTTTTATTTATAACTTTATCTATATTATTCTAGTAGCTCGTGCACTTATGACACCAGTTCTGGGATGGAATTTATATATCGCTATTATTTTGGTTTAGTCACATATTTTCAGATTTTATTCCAGTTATTTGGTTTCCACATTATTATTTAAATTGAACTGTTAAAAATGGATAAAAGTTATTCTAACGTTGGCTTTCCTGGCAAGTGAAATGTTAGGCATCATCAGAGTCTCGAAGGTTAGAATTTCGGATAGTTGAAAGTTGGTATCAGAGCACTAGGTTACATAAGTCTCACGAGTCACGAGCAAGCTTAGTATAGTCTGAAGGAACTATATAGAGATGTTTGTACTTATCTTCCCGAGACTATGGAGTTTAGGAACAATTTCACTTCTTTTCTTGTCTGTCGTTCGATACTGTTCTATCATTGATGATTGAACTCTTCTATTCTTGTTCTCACACAGATGGAGAGAACACGTGCTGCATCTATAGCCACAAAGGAGTCGGATCCCCCACTGATAGCCACGACTAGGGGTAGAGGTCGAGGCTGAGGTCGAGGTCGTGCTTGAGGTCGAGGTAGAGGCAAAGGCTGAGCCCAGTCTAGAGCGCGAACATCAGTACCTAATGTAGAACTTCAGGTGGATTTTGAAGAGGATTTTCCAGCTCAAACTGTACATGTTGAACCAGTTCAGGTCCCGGAAGGATCCATAGCTACTCCAGTGCTCCAGGTCGCTCTAGTCCTTTTGGTGAGCCTTATGAAGGGTGTGGCTCAGAATGGTATATTTCCAGTGGCACCAGCCGTCTCACAGGTTGGGAAGTAGTACATACTCCCACTACCGCACTTCGGAGCAGATAGCTCCCCACTATCAGGCTAAAGCATCCCCCCCCCCAGTTGGGGTAGTTTAACTAGTTGCTGCTATGCAGGCCAGTGATAGGCCCGCTGTGTCCTCTGAAGATTGGACAAGTTTACCTAGATGCTTCTAATACATTTTAGTGGTGCACTTTCTCAGGACCCACAAGACTATCTTGACCGCTGCTATGAGGTATAGCAGAACATAGGAATAGTTGAATATCAACATGGTCGATTTTGTTGTGCTTTAGATGAATGGCCCTGCCAAGAGCTGGTGGAGAGATTATATATTGACCAAACCAGTTGGTTCGCTTACACTTACCTGGGAGGAGTTCTCATAGCTATTTGTGGAGAAGTTTATTCCATTACTCATAGAGAGGAGTACCGCAGGGTATTCGAGCGTCTTCTGTAAGGAAGTATGACACCCAGTATGAGCCTCAATTTGTGGATCTAACATGCCATGCCATCGTGTTTATTCCTACTAAGAGAGAGAGAGTGAGCAGGTTCATTGATGGACTCACTTATACTATCCGACTTTAGATGGCTAAGGAGATAGGGAGTGATATTTCCATCCAGACGGCCGTGAATATTTCTTGGTGGATCAAGTTAGTTTGTGCTCAGGAGAGAGAGCTAGTGTCAGATAAGAGGCCCTGTCATTCCGCTAATTTAAGAGGTGTCTCATCTGGAGGCAGGGGTACTTATGGTAGGGGTCATCCTCGCAGACAATTTTATTCACCACTTCAGGAATCTCACGGTGCTTCAGAGAGTCATGGTCCTTATGTGCCTTACCCTGGGTAGCCAGCATTCAGTGCACATTCAACTTCTATCAGTGCACCACCACTCTAGAGTCAGTATAACGATTATCCACCCCATTCGGGTCATCTTCAGTAGTCTCGACAGCAGGATGGGTGCTATGAGTGTGGGAATATTAGTCACATCAAGAGGCAATGCCCTAGGTTGTTGAGCACCAGGTCTCAACGGGATTCTCATGTCACCATATCGGCACCTATTGCTCCACCGCTCGACCAGCCAACTAGGGGCATGGGAAAGTTATATAGAGGTAGAGGACATTGTGCTAGAGGTAGAGGCCAGCCACCTAGGGCCTGTCCCAGAGATATAGTTCAGAGTGGTGGGACCCAACCCTGATTTTATGCTTACCCAGCTAGGTCTGAGACCGAGTCATCAACGCGTGAGCACAACTATTTTTCCAGTTTACCGTAGAGATGCCTCAGTTCTATTTCCTCTGGAATCTACTTATTCCTGTGTGTCATCATATTTTGCGTCTTGTTTGGTTTTGCCTCGTGATTCTCTCAGTGCTTTTGTTTATGTTTCCATGCCGTTGGAAGATTCTATTGTGGTAGATCGTGTCTATCGCTCGTGTGTTGTTACTATTGGGAGTCTTGAGACTAGCATGGATCTTCTGCTTCTCGATATGGTAGATTTTGACATCATCTTAGGTATGGATTAGATGTCACCTTATCATGCTATTATAAGGCCCCGTTAAAATTTCCTAATGATTTAAGATTTTAATGTGTGCCAGCAATATTTTGGAATAACGTATTCGAGTACTAAAGGAGACCTATGGGATAGATCCACATCATTTTAAAATGAAAATACATGTTTGAGGTGTGTTGGAACATACTAAGGAGTTTTATGAATGGTAAAAATTTGTTTGGAACAAGTTGGATACATTAAGTGGAAAGGATGTCTCAATTAGAATAAGACCCGACTACAAACGAATTCAACTCCAAAAATATAAAGAATAAGGTGGTGATACACCTTCAAATTAAATCCCTTTGAGTCTAGTTTCCAATGCATCAAGCCGGTTGACATTTGGATATGAAAACAAAAAGTTATGGCCATTGTACCAGACGTATGACATATGCACGCCTAGATGCACGACCATGCATATAAGGGGGTTTCTGCCTCGCTTGCACATCCATATACGTAGTCACCTGCCCAGGTGCGCGGGAGCCCTATAAATACCCCTAAGGTGGTGGAGACAGAGTTTCTAAGTCATTCTTAAAGACTGGGGCTTTCTCTCCATCACCCATCTGGCCAAGCCTTCAAATACACACCTAAGATGAGTTTTAAATATGTTTTTATGATGATTTCACTTCTCAATCACTAGTTATGACCAAATTTTGATTGGATTCTATAGGATCTCAAGAACACTTCAAAAGTTGTCTTTCAATATTTGGTCTACAAGAGATAATCTTTCACCCTCAATCCTACATGCAAGGTTTGTTAGTGAATATATGAGCAAGACATAAGTACTATCACTTATGAGATGGTTATTGTAATCCATAAGTGTTTAACCTAGATAATTAGGTGTTGCAGATATTGGGTAATGAGTTAATTAGTAAAATTTGGTGGATGTGAGTCCATTTATGATTATAATGATGGTAAGAAGGTAGTTAGTGGGTGAAGGATGTTGTGGTATCTCTTGATGGTGGGAATGAGGGATTGATGGATGAATAAACACCATTACTAGAGGTAGTTGAATGCTATGCACTCTACGTGTTTGATAAAATACCAAAGCAACCAATAACTTGGAAATTTTTGCTACTATTGGTTCGATTGAATAATGTTAATGTAGATTGAAGTTGTAAGAGTAGTGGGACATTTTAGTGTCAGTAAAGAGCTCTATCAAGGTATGTTGGATAGAACTTCTCTCTTATAATTGGCCCAGATTCCTAATTCCATGTTCCAAGTTGTTCCTAATAAATTTGATTATCCCGAGTAAACAAAGCGTCGAAAGTTATTTATTCAAAACGTGTTCCAAATGCTCCTATCACATTATTTTATCCTTCAGGAATGTGCTCAAGACTGACATGTGTATTAAAATGTTATGACCTTGAGTCGTGTTTCAAATGAAAGTTGTTATGCAAATATTGTGGAAGAAATCTCAATGTGCTTAAGACTCTAAATTGCTCATATGTGTACCTAAAGTCTTGATTTGAAATGCCTTGTTGTTGATAACCCATAAAGATGTTGGAAAGAGAATGAAGTGAGTTGGAGATATAAAGTATGTCCACCATGCTAATAATGAAATTTATACTTGTGGCTAATGGTAGAAATGAAATTAATGATCCGAGAAAGGTTATGAAATGAGCCTTGATTAAACTATTCTAAATTGACTTCGAAAATAGATTTTCCTAAAAGCTTATGTACTCATGTCATGCCCAAATGTGGCTGTTTTAACTAATGTTATGCGTTGTAAGTATTTCCAATGTGGTTTGAGCTCTTACGTATTCATGAGTTGAAATGGTGCCCTTTTGGGGAAAATTATTTCATAAATAAATGGTGCGTTACTGGTTATTATTTTAATTTGCGTTTCGATTGCCAATTATTTTTCTTCACCTCTTGGAAAGAAATCTATTGTGGTTAAATCTTTCATTACTAATAGACCTAAAGTTGTGAATTCCAGAATATTCTATATATTGAAATTTATGATGATGATCGATCAAAGGAAAGATATGAAAGTGTGGAATGTGAATTACGTCCAATGTGCCATGAATGAAGAATCATATGTATGGACAAGAGATCCAATGAGAAAATGATGTTGTAAGTGATTGAAAGTACCAATGAGGCTATAAATGGTGTGAAAGGTTATGAGTTAAATGCATTTGTATTGCTCTTTCCTTTGTATGCAACTCATAAATATTTTGGGAGTATTATTAGTCACTGAGGAAGGCTAGGTTGAAATAACCTATCGCCGAAACCACATGTTCCGATGTTGGAGTGCAATGTGATTGTTCACATTATTTGGGATGTGATTGACGTAATGAGATTATTCACCTTAATTGGGATAAGATTATTGCTAGTAAAGGATGATGTTGATGCATAAGACATTGTTGTGAGGCGGCCTAGCCGATCGGGTCGTGATGGTACTCTATGCCGCACATATCATTGTGATTGTGCTTAAGAATTATAATTGAGATAATGATTGTGATTGTGGTTGATTTCATCGGATGAGATGGCCTAGCCTTTTGGGTCGTGATTGGAATCCGTGCTAAATTCATGGTGATATACCTGGACAGAGATTGTGATTATGATTACATCTCCACCCGCATTTATTAGGGTGAGGCGGCAGGGTCGTTTTGTGTAGAGATTGTGGTTGATGTCTTCAGATCAGATGTCCTAGCCAATCGGACTTGATCGGACTCTGTGCTAGATTCATGGTGGTATATCAGTGCTAAGAATCTCCCAACCAAAAATAATATTATCTTGATATTTTTATTATGATCTTCACCGTAATATCTTCGTATTTTAAAAGTTATTATGTTTTAACTTGGCCTTTGGATATCATTGATTCTTGCTTATTATTTTCATGGTTGTCCCTTCTTATATTGGCAGTCTATTTTAAAAGAGGACATTTAGCTTTACATACTATTACTATTCCATATATACTAACGTACTTTTTGTCGTGGGCGCTGTTGATACCCAATTTTTCCGTATATCATTTTAACATATAAAGTACTTTCAAAATAGCATGTACATGAATATATATGCATGCCCAGGTGTTTTGGTATTTTACATAATTTTTAAAGATTTTGAAAATCAATTTGTTGTCTATTTTAGCAGTATAAAATCCAACAATTATTCCCAAAGATTATCATTTTGGTGAATGACCTATTTTATTCTCATATTTACACCAAAATATAGTTAATGTGATTTTGTATATTTTTATAAATGTATTTGGTATTTTTAAAGCTAAATTACGTACAATTGCAATTTTAGCCTATTTTAAGATTAATAGTATTTCTATAATTATAAAATTGGTTCCAGTATTTTTAAATTAATATTTATATGTTATTAATTGGGTCAGTGTTTTTAAATAAGTTTTTAAAATCATTTTACTATTTTTTATAAATAAAAAGGGTAAAACTGGCTATTTAACATTTAGCCTCAGTTCATTTCAGTTAAAGCCCCATTTCATTTCAATTATCGCCCTTAAATCGACCTAGTTCTACCCCAATTAAATCGGCCCATTCCAATTTTAACCCGGCCCCGACCCAATGTTTAAAACCTGCCTGGTTCCCACTAATTGATCTAGGCCGTTCATCGTTTTGATCAACGGCCACAAATTCCCCTTACTATTTTTAACCCCAAATACCTACCCTAATCCTTCATTCTCACCTGGCCCGCCGACCTTGAAACCCTCTCAAAATCCTCTCAACAACTCTCCGAAACACTAGCCTTCTCCTACCTTGTTTCACCATGTTTTGCACCGGAATCCATGGCTTCCCAGGCATGGATGGCCTCTACTAGCCCTCTCCACCATTAGACCTTGGGTGTTCGAGGTCTGGAAAGCTGACTTCGATGGTTCTCCCTCCGATCTTCTCCGATCTTTGATTCCTTATTTTCTCCGGCCATGCTCCGGCATATTCAAGACTCAGGAGCCTGTTCTTGACCTCTCCGACTCAAGATCGGACCTGTTCCCAAGCCCTTATCATTTCTAGGGTTTCTCCGAAACCCTAAGCTATTCAAGGTTCTTTCACCGTTTTTTACTTAGATCTATAATGTATCTATGCGTTTCTTGCCATCTAAAGTGTTTTCCCTAAAAGTTTCTTTTCAAAATCGTTTCTCTCCAATTTTAGGGTTTCTGAGAGGGTTTTTTGGAAAAAATCTTTCTGATTTTTCTTCTTCTTTGCTTTATGTGTGTTTGCCTATACCCTGCTCATGTGATTTCTTTTTATTACGCACATACTGTCTTTTACCTTTTCTTCTCTACTATATATGTTACTCATGTTAATCTTTGCTATTTTTGTCTTTAATCTTTTACTATATGTGTTTTCCGTTAAGTTATTTGATTTTTATTTACTAGACTCTGTTCATGTTCTTACATGCTTCATCTACTTGTGTTCAAGTTTGTATTATCTCCTTCTTCTGAACTTGTTTAGGTTGCGAGTTTTCTTAAATATGTTCTTCATCGTTTTTCTTCCTTTGTCGTTCAAACATGCTATCATATCTATTTTGTTGAGACTCTGAAACAAATGGCTTGTTTCCTCACCTCCATGTCTGATTCAATTTTGAAACCCTAGGATTTGGGGGTTTCCTTTGACGATTTTGATTTTGTGTTCGAGTTAGGGTTCCACTTTGGGACCTTGGACTCTCAGACTCACTATGAGTGTGCAAATTGAATTTGTACCTTTTTGCTTATGATTCTGAACATTTCTTTGATTAGACTCTCTTCTAAATAACTTGAAAATCCCTTCTTGATTCACATTTGTGTGCTTTATATATAAGGACTCTGCTTTCAAAAGGTTTTTCCAACTACTAATTAATTCTGAATTCCTTTAATTGTGTTTACTTTATTATTACTGATTTTTCCTAATTGAACCTTTCTTTACCCCTTTCTTGACTTGATTCATTTCAGTAAAAGTCTAAAACTTTGATTTTACTATTTGATTCCCTTTCCTTTTTTTTACAAACCGTGTACTATTGGTTTGTTGCCTTAAATAGCTTCTATGTACTTACCCTTTATTATACTGCTAGGAAAATATTTTTTCAAATCCCTTTCCTTAATTGTATTCTACTCGTTGGAAATCAAATCCCTTAATTGAAAGGAAATGCTATGTGATTGATAGCAAACTATTTTCTTACCTTTCTTACTTGCCTCTCTGCACTATAAAAGGGACTACTCTACTACACTTTTAAGGACACTTCATGTTCAATACCTAGAACTTCTAATCTCAATTCACACACTTACAATACTACTTTGAGTTCAATACTCTCTCAACGCTTTGCTTTTCTGAGATCTTTTGGAACTGCTTGCTTACAAAGTGGCTTTTCAAGACTACCGTTTCTTTTACCTATTTTCCCTAAAACTGGTATGTCTGATTTAATTTTTCTATCTCACCTCTATGTGTTTACTTTATAATTTCAGCATTCTTGTTTACTTTGATGTTCATGTTCAGTGATTGTACTATGTATGTTCTTTCCTTGCATTTGTTTCTATTGTGAATCCCTACCCCCTATTCCCTCTATGTGTATGAGTTAAGGTTTTGGCCTAGCAGTATCCAAATTACTGCTCAGGACTAAACTTCTTCTTCAATGGATCCTAACTCCTAAGATTTGGCTAACAGGCTGGTCAGGGGTTTGCCAGCATTCTTGATTGCTGGGCATGACCACTAGTCTGCCTTGGCCTTCCCTAATCCCCCTCTATTGAACTTACACTTACTCTTAGACTCTAAGTTCTGCCCCCCTCCTATGAGCCTTGCTTTGGGACCTTGAGTTCCCTCTAAACTTGGACATTTGAAGGCTGGCCCTTTCACACTACACTATAATACGATCCTGCAAATGTATTTGGGTGTATGCACTGCCTGGGGTTCATGAAGCCCCTTGGAACTTTGACACACCCAAAAGATAAGAAAGACTTTGGAAATCTGATCTTTGGAAGTTGGTTTATCTCATATTGTTAGACCTTGAGTCTGAATTATGCCGTTCGGTTGTAGCTTGAATTTCTGATGTAATTTTTTTATCTTTCTTAATTCGTTCGGGTCTGTAATAATTTGTAATAACTATGGGTTTCTAGTGAAAAAGGGAGGGTCATTTATGTATGCATACGGGTAGACAGAATGCTTATATGGATTACTATTTACAAATTCTGCATTTATGCATAACATGTAGAACTCCTGCCTATAAGTTTCTGCATATAGAAATCATGTATAAGTTTTTGCGCTTACGCATTTAGAGATGCTGCCTATAAGTTATGCACTACACGTAGAAGTCCTGCCTATAAGATTGTTTTATTACTGTATTAGAAATCCTGCCTATAAGATTGTTTCATTACAAGAAACCATGACTATAAGTCTCTGCATATAGAAATCATGCTTATAGTTTCGTTTCTGCACCTCTGCATATACATCTATCATTAGGCAAATAATCATAAGTTTAATAATAATCAACTTCATTCTAGATACCATGCCTATAGGACTCCTGCACTCATGTAGTCTTCTTAAAACCAACAATGCTTAGAAATCATGCCAATAGGATGTAGTCAGTTGATTAGCTTCGTCTGTTTCATCTATGAGTTTAAAATCAGTTGCAGAGTCAATTAAAATCTGCAGAGCTTTGTTTATAAAACCAGTAACATTTCTTTAAAATCAGTACGCCTTATGCATCATTAGATAACATGCTTATAGGCCTCATCTAGGCAAACCAGTAGGTAATTAATCAACTGCGTCAGTCCCTAATAAACTAGAACCAAACAAGGCCTAATTCAGACTTCTCATCTGAGAAATATGTGATAAAGCAGCATGTCCTAACGCTTTAAATTAATTCAGACTATAACCAATATTTGAAGTCCTGCTAGATAATTTGCCTCTTTAAGTGAGGAGGCCTATTTGAGCCTTTAATCTGCTATGTGTTTTCCCTAACTGCATTATGTGTTTTGTTTGTCGCCTTAGACTTTTATCCTTTTAAACTCTAAAAAAATGATCCCCCCAACTCCTTCCCCCTTTGTTAGTAGTCCTAAATGCCTCCGGGACTGATAGGATTGGGGCGGGTAGTAGCATGCAATAAGTAACGAGATCATTCCGCGATTTTGTACCATAACGGGGTGGGTAAGGGTAGAGATGGATATGATGATCACGCGATAACAACAAGTGTATAAATGGTTACCGGGTGTTGTGTGGGGTGATCATGTTATTTATAAACCTAGGACCCCCTCCCTCTTTATGTGTTTGCTTCTTTTTCAGAATTTTTGAAACTATCAATTTTCAGTTCTTTCAAACCTCGTCTTTTACTTTAATTATTTAAAATTTCTTTTAGTTATTTAATTCCCATTACTATTTCCTTTTTCCAAATTCCCGCCCCATTTCATTCCTTTGTTTCATTATTCGTACCAATTATTTGACCGCCATTTTTCTGCACTTGTATATTCTTTAAATAATTATGAAATCTCCTACTCCCAAACTTCAACATGTTTATTTAACTTTTACACTTCCCTTTGTTTGCAATCGTTATGCGAAAGCTATCTTGTATGTTTATTTGTTATTACATTTGAAGTCACGATTGTAGCATGACCGGGAACCACACTAGTGGATCTTGGGGGGTGCCTAACACCTTCCCCCGAGATAATTTCAATCCCTTACCCATTCCCTGGTTCTTCTTCTCTTTTAATTTCTTAGTGTCCTAATGCACTTAATCATTAGGTGGTGACTCTTCTAAATCTCAAACCCAATTCCCAAAAGGAAAAGAGTTGTCCACCCAAATTTCATAAACCCGATTTCTCCTTAGAAAAAGGGGGCATCGACAGCATGGCGACTCTGTTGGGGATTCTGTTTAGGATTTTACCATTTCATGTTACTTGTCACTTTACTGCTTCTTCATTGCCTTTATTTAATGTATTTATCTCTTTTCTAGTACGAAACTTACTTGGCTCTTTGTTTCTTTTCTTTAATGATTTATTCTGTTTTCCTTCAATACTGTTGTAATTATGAGCAATTATTGTAATCATGAACATGCAAATACGTGACAACTTGTTTCATTCTTGTTATTGCATATTCAATATTGTATTCCACTCGTGCCAAACAAAATACCATAGTAACGCTTATAATGAGTGGTTGCGCCCTTCCGATATTATCACCCCCTAAATTTGGCAAAGGTGTATTTGCGGTAAAACCAGTCGATCAGCAGTGCAGTCGACAGTTCTGTGCCTTTCCATCTTGAGTTGTTCGCTCAAGGGTATCGGTCTAGCACCCCATAGAAACCTTACTCTTTCAGTTATGTTGTCCGCATAATGACTCTTTAATATAGCCTTGTCAAAAATCTACTGGGTTTCCTTGGAACCCAAACGGACATTACCACGTTTGTGCATTAATTTGGAGAAATAAATGTTGCTTATGCCAATTATTGATATTTAAATAGTCGAGTTCGGCGGTGGTAAGGGTCTAACACTTTATTTTGCAGAAAATGAGGCACGAAGTCCCCAGATTCAACATGGTAACCAACATCAACCCAAGGTTGCTAAGATGGTGGGAAGACTTTCACTCCATTGATCAGAACCTCGTCCGCAAATATTTGGGAAATATGCCTTCTCTTCTGGAAATCCAACCCGACAACAAAATCATAGAGGATGCAACTCTATTCTGGGATGGCGATAGGTCTGTGTTCTGCTTCGGGGACCTTGAAATAACACCTCTGCTCGAGGAAATAGGAGGACTAGCTGGTATCCCATGGGAGACTCCGGGTTTGCTTATGCCAGAAAATTGCAAGGGTAGGGGCTTTCTCAAAATGATGGGACTAAAGAAGACCATAGACTTGACCTGCTTGAAGGATTCCTACATTCCTTTTGACTATCTGTACGATAGATATGGCCATAACAAGTCCTACCGCACTTACACAGATGAATTCGCCCACACACCATTGGGTCATATCCATAGAAGAGTCTTCGTCTTTATGTTCTGCTTTTTGGGGATGATAGTATTTCCTATAAAGAAGGCTAGGATCCATACCAGACTAGCCATGGTCACCAAGACTTTAATGGAAGGAATTGGCGGGCAACCTTTTAGCATAGTACCTATGATCGTTGCGGAGATATACCGAGCCCTGGAAAATTGTCAACGAGGGGCCAAACAATTTGTGGGTTGTAACTTACTGCTCCAACTCTAGCTCATGGAGCACCTCCAAACGGGTGAATATCGGCAAGAGATTTTGCGCAGAGACTGGGACGATCATATTGCCTTCTATCAGCCAAGGCGAATGAACTATATGCCTAATATGCTTGCCCAACCAGAAGATGCCAAAGGGTGGGTGGAGTTGTTCGAAAATCTGAAAGAGGACCAAGTGCAATGGATATTCGAATGGTTCCCTACTGAAGAGTTCATTATCCGATCTCGGGATGCACCGTTTCTTATACTCATCGGTCTGAGAGGAACTTATCCTTATGTCCCTCTCCGAGTCATGAGGCAGGCAGGAAGAAAGCAGCTTATACCAAGGGTGAAAAAAATAAGTCACTTCAGGGCCGACTTTCAAGATGACGATAGTCCATACAAGTGTCAAGCTCAACATATGTGGCACTGCAAAATAGTCCTGGGAAAGGATTCCATAAAACCAGGCAGGTACCATGCTGGTTATACTCCAGACTATCCAAGCTCGTTGGAAGACGATCATAGTAGGTTAGGACAACCCGGGTTTGTTCGAGGTCACAGGATCATCGACGAAAATGCTAAATTACAGGTTAAGTACAACCAATTGCGCAAAAGGATTCAGGAATGCGAAAGTGAGCATCAGGAAATTCAAGAAGCCTATCAAAGGAGGATTGAATAATGGAAAGATATGGCTGTCAGCACCAACAAGCCACTGGGGTATTTGGAGCGGGGTTTAGTGGAGCTAGAAAGGAAGTTCATCCAGAGGATTGAAAACTGACAGAATGTTGAGGGAAACAAAGGAGGACACTTGGCTAGACCCTATTTTCTGCTGGGACTACGTGAGCTGGTGAAGCTGTTCGATGGAGCTAAAGATGCCGAGTCTGGGGAAGGTCCTTCTAGGACCAAGTAGTTAGGAGTCTTTTCTTTGATTTAAATGTAATAAGGCCAATGGCCATTAGTGACATTTTATTTTCTTCTATTTTAGTATCGTTTTGGGATTCGTCTTACCTTTTATCGATAAAATGAGGCATTTAGCATTAAAAGTTATCCATATCAACTTGTCGCTAGGCCTACCTCGGGAACAACGAGGCTCCCAAATTAGGACACGATTTATATTATTGCACTATGTATTTAAATATTGCAACGTTTTCTTCTCACGATCCTCACTAACTTGTTACCTTGCTTTGTTTTTACTTTTGCTTATTACCCTCACCAAAAGTTAGTTTGTGCACTCTGGCATCATCATCTTACTCCACAAGATCTAAGGGCCCTCCACCTCCTCCTCCTCTGAGTCCTATCAGAAACAAGATTTGAGCAACATCAGAAAGGAGAACTCAGTTGAAAGGGTAGAGGCTCCTCAGGGTATTCAGGTTTCCAAGGAAAGTGCCTCCAAGCTCGAACAGAAGTTATTGAAATTTCAGGAAGAACTAGACCAAGTTCGAAACTTGGCAAGCTTGTTGTTTTCCCTCACTACCCCAGATGTCAACTTCCCCAACACTCAAAATCCACACGTACACAAAACATCCCGAAACCACAAAACCAACCCACTCCCCATAACCACTGCAACACATTCCACACTTCAAACAACACCCCACTGCTCATCCCTGAACCACTAAATTCCACAAATGATCATCACCACAACACCCCCATCTATGTGGAAACCATACCACACCCCATTCAGCCCGCCTTGAGAACACCTGAGTCTGATGACAAAGACTCTCTTATCAGGAATCTGACCGCAGAACTCAAGAAGCTGACTAGCCGAGTTCAAGGTGTTGAAGGAAGTAAGGGGATCGAGGGACTGAATTACGAAGACCTTTTCATTCAACCAGATATCGAACTGCCCGAGGGCACAAACCTCCAAAGTTCGAAATGTTCGATGGCACCGGGGATCCCAGAGTTCATTTGAGGACATACTGCGACAAGCTGGTCAGAGTAGGAAAAGATGAAAAGATTCGCATGGAGATCTTTATGAGAAGTCTGAAAGGGGATGCTCTATCTTGATACATTATCCAAGACCCGAAGAAGTGATTAAACAAGGTAAGTATGGCATCCGATTTCATGGACAGGTTCAAATTCAACATGGAAAATGCGCCAGATATGTTCTACATCAAGAACTTAAAGAAGAAACCTATAGAGACATTCTGCAAGTATGCTACTCGTTGGAGATCAGAAGCTGCCAAGGTCAGGCTGGCTTTAGAAGAAGAGCAAAGGAACAGGTTTTTCATCCGGGCTCAAGACCCACAGTACTACGAAAGGTTGATGCTGGTTGAAGGCCAGAAATTTTCCGACATCATCAAGCTAGGGGAGAGGATCGAGGAAGGTATTAAAAGTGGTATGGTCACTAACTTTGAAGCATTACATGCTACTAGTAAAGCTCTACATTCTGGTGGCACGCCCAAGAAAAGGGATGTGAGTGCCATGATTGTTGCATAGAGAACAAAATCCCTAATAAAATACCAAACCTACCAAATACCCCCTCTTACATATCAACCTACCTCAAATTACCAAGCACCTTTGCCCTCTTACCAAGCTCCACGACCTACATACCAATCATCTCCACCTCCCGCATATCAACCTTCTTCACCCAAATACTCCCATCCCGCATGCGTCTACCAAGCCTACAACACCTAACAAGCTCACTATCAATCACCTCCCCCTCGCCAAAATTACCCTAGACCCCTACCAATCTTCGACCTTAGACCTCCCAAACAATACACCGCCATTGCTGAACCAATCGATCAGCTGTATGAAAGGCTTAAAGCAGCTGGTTACATAATCCTTATCCCTGTCATAACCCAAAAAATCCTTCGCAATGGGTCAACCCAAACAAAACTTATGCATACCATTACAGCATGAAGGGGCATACCATTGATGAATGCCGCTATCTGAAGGATAAGATCCAAGCTTTGATTGACAACAAGATTATCGTAGCAAAGGAGCCTACTCCGAATGTCCGTAACAATCCTCTACCAGACCACAAGGGTGGAGGTGTTCACATAATTGAGATAGAAGATGGTTGGGACCCGAAAGGATCGATCAGATTGATCGCTGAAGGTGACGAGCCAAAGAAACCAACAATCACACTTAATCCGACTGTAGTCCAAATCCAGCCTTTGGGAGACGCTGAAGTGAACATGTCCATACCACTTGATTTCTAAGCGCCTTCTTCTGTAAAAATGACAGGATCGATTAAGGTTAAGTTTGGGTCCCCAAAGGCACCTACGCCATTTGAAGTTGTTGTGTTACCTTCCAATGCAAGGGTGCCCATTCAGGTAGTAATGTCGGCCATAGCACCATTCCATACGAAGGCCATCCCTTGGGATTATACAGCCGAGTTGAGGAGAAAAGGAAAAGCCAAATCCGGAAAAGCAATTATGGCACAGGGTATGAAAAGAATTGGCAGGGTTTATACTGCGGAACATCTAGCTGAATCGAGTAAGCAGGCCTCTGGAGGGCCCACCAAAACTGCGCCGGATGATCTCTGGAGGAAGATACAACAAAGGAGTACTCAGTCATTGATCAGTTGAATTAAACACCGGCACAGATCTCCATCCTAGCTCTTCTGCAAAGCTCTGATGCACATAAGAATGCCTTATTGATAGTGTTGAGCGAGGCATATCTACCCAGCAACATAACTGGTGGAGAAATGGCAAACATCGTAGGGCAGGTATTGGAGAGTCACAAAATCACTTTCCACGAAGATGAGCTGCCACCGGAAGGTTTAAGTCACAACAAGGCATTGCACATCACTGTGCAATGCGAGGATTATTTCATCACCATGATTCTGATTGACGGAGGGTCCAACCTCAATATTTTTCCATTGGTGACTCTCTGAACATTGGGAAAGAGCCTTCATGAGATCAAGGATGGAGCCATCAGTGTCAAAGCTTTCGATGTTTCCCAAAGATCCACTATTGGGATGGGACCTACTTGGTTTGATGTCGACTTTCAAGTAATAGACATCCCAACATCTTACAACTTGCTATTGGGACAGCCCTGGAGCTGTGCCGCTGGGGCTGTGCATCAACCCTACATCAGGCGATGAAGGTTGAGTAGAATCACCAAGAGGTGATTATTTATGGCACTTCCTTTTTTGAGCCCATTTTTAAGGAACTCGAAAAAAATGGAAAATTCAAAAAGAAATATTTTATAACTCTAAAAATTTTAAAAGGAAAAATAGACGGTAGCAATCCCATATACAGTCGCCAGACCATCCCAGCAATCAGAGGAAGAAGAAAGATAGGCGGAGAAACCTACCACCACATTGGGAGAGTCAACACCGTGGACAAGGAAAAATGGTGGGATAAAAAAATCAAAAGCATATTGAACTAGTGCAGCTATGAATCTAGCAAAGGACTTGGCAAGAATCTCCAATGAATCGCTAAGCTTATCAAGCTCAAGAAGCATGGAACCACCTTTGGATTGGGATGTGAGTATACCTGGGAGGAATTCAAGGACTGGTCGCCACCCTGGTGCGGACCTTACTATCCATTGGAGCAGCCGATACCACGTCTGGAATAGACTTTTCAACCAGCCGAAGTCATCTATGGGTCAGAAGAAGAGGATGCATTAGCAGCAATGAGGAATTTGTTCTTAGAAGAGGATGATATGGACTGTTACGTCATTTTTGAAGAGGAGGGGGTGGAAGGCAGTTCTATACAGGCTGTAAGCAGAGGAGCATGCCTCAACAGCTGGACTGTCAGAACCACCAAAGCCCGGCGCGCCTCGGGGTATCAAGGCTGAACAAAGCACCACGCATTATTTTGCTTTACTAGTTTATTTTCCTTTCGCATTTTTATTTTTCGCAAGAAAGAACTCCAATGTTCAAAACACTTATGTAATTTATTAAAGTATTTCAATTTTCTTATGAATCTCGCTCTTATTATTTCCTCTCATTACTTTATTTAAACAACATTACTATTACTTATCTTGATGAACCGACAATTGTGACATGCAACTAGACAACGCAACAAATGGATATCGACTCAGAAGAAGATGATATACCAGAAAAGGTTGTTAAAGAAGTTGACGATTTTGAGAATATAACTAAGTCCAACCTGGACGAGACTGAGGTCGTCAATCTGGGAGATGCAGAAAACATCAAAGAGACACGAGTCAGCTTTCATTTATCACTGTCTGAAAAGGAAGAGTATACGGAATTCCTAAGGGAATAGAGGAAATATTCGCCTAGTCGTATGATAATATGACCGGTCTCAGTAATCTATTGTGGCTCACAAACTGCCAACCGATCCTGCATGCCCGCCGGTAAAGCAGAAGCTCAGGAAGTTAAAGCCTGACATCAGTTTGAAAATCAAGGAAAAAGTCACCAAGCAAGTCAAAGCTAAGGTCCTCAGGGTAGTAGATTATCCAACATGACTAGCCAATATTTTGCCAGTACCGAAGAAGGATGGGAAGGTCAGAATCTGCATCGACTACCGGGTTCTCAACCGGGCCAGTCCAAAAGACGACTTCCCCTTGCCGAATATACACATCTTGATTGACAACTGCACCAAGAATGAGCTGCAGTCATTCGTTGATTGTTTTTCCGGGTACCATCAGATATGGATGGATGAAGAGGATTCTAAGAAAATAGCTTTCGTTACACCGTGGGGGATGTATTATTACAAGATGATGTCGTTTGGGTTAAAGAATGCTGGGGCCACCTACATGAGGGCCATGACTAATATTTTCCATGACATGATACACAAAAAAATCAAAGTGTATGTAGATGATGTTATCATCAAGTCCAAGAAAGCCACTAACCACATGGAAGATTTGAGGAAGTTCTTCAACAGACAGAGAAGGTACAACCTGAAACTGAATCTCGCCAAATGTGCATTCGGGGTTCCTGCCAGAAAACTACTCGTGTTTATTGTGAGTCGCCGAGGAATAGAACTGGATCTATCAAAGGTCAAAGCTATCCAAGAATTGCCACCACCGAAGAACAAGAAAGAAGTAATGAATTTCTTGGGAAGAGTTAACTATATTAGCCGGTTCATAGCACAATCTACTGTCATCTGTGAGCCAATCTTTAAAATGATAAAGAAGGACGCCGCTACCAAATTGACTGACGACTGCCAGAAAGCCTTCGACATAATCAAGGAGTACATGTCAACGCTGCCGGTTTTGGTTCCGCCCGAACCAGGTAGACCCCTACTACTCTACCTTGCATTATCAGATGGAGCGTTTGGTTGTGTTTTGGGGCAGCATGTTGAAACGGGGAGAAAAGAGCAGGTCATCTATTTCTGTGCTTACACCACATATCTCATATCAAGAATGGATCCATTAAAGTACATCTTTCAGAAGCCCATGCCCACTGGTATGCTAGCCAAGTGGCAGATCCTGCTTAGTGAATTTAACATTGTCTACATGACTCAGAAAGCAATCAAAGGATAGGCACTAGCGGATCACCTCACTAAAAACCCTATAGATGGAGAATACAAGCCTTCGAAGACGTATTTTGGTGATGAAGAGGTATCCTTCATAGGAGAAGACATTGTAGAATCCTATGACGATTGGAAGATGTTTTTCGACGGATCAACAAATTTTAAGGGAGTTGGCATAGGGGCAGTCCTAGTATCAGAAATCGTCTAACATTATCCGGTATCTGCCAAGCTCAGGTTCCCACGCACCAACAATATGGCCAAGTTTGAAGCTTGCATCTTAGGGTTCAAAATGGCCATTTACATGAACGTCTAAGAGTTGCTAATGATTGGAGATTCGGATTTGCATATACATCAGGTCCGAGAAGAATGGGCGACCAAGAACTCCAAGATAATCCTGTATTTGCATCATGTACAGGAGTTGAGGAAGAGGTTCACAAAGACAAAGTTCTGGCATGTCCCTAGAATCCAGAATGAGTTTGTCGATGCCTTGGCCACTCTATAATCTATGATTCAGCATCCAGATAAGAACTTCATAGACCCTATTCCAATAAAGATTTATGATCAGCCAGCTTATTGTGCTCATGTCAGGGAGGTAGCAGATGGAAATCCTTGGTTCCACGACATCAAGGAATATTTAACCAAAGGAGAATATCCAGAGCTTGCAAATCTCACTCAGAAGCGCACACTCCGGAGATTATCTAACAATTTCTTTCAGAGTGGAGGAATCCTGTAAAAAAAGACTCCTTATTTGGGATAACTAGGGTGTGTCGACACAAAGGAAGCCTCTAAACTGTTGGAAGAAATCCATGCTGGGACATGCGGCCCACATATGAACGATTTTGTATTATCCAAGAAGTTACTTCGGGCAGGTTATTTTTGGATGACTATGGAAAAGGACTGCATCCAGTAGGTCCAAAAGTGGCATCGCTATCAGATACATGCAAACATGATAAAGGTGCCTCCAAACGAGCTTACTGCAATAAGCTCGCCATGGCCGTTCACCGCTTGGGGAATAGATGTCATCGGACCTATCGAGCCTGCCGTATCAAATGGGCATAGGTTCATTCTAGTAGTAATTGATTATTTTACCAAATGGGTTGAAGCAGCATCTTACAGAGCAGTGACCAAGAAATTCATGGCAGACTTTCTCCGCGACCGCATTGTTTATCGGTTCGGAATTCCGGAGTCAATCATCACTGATAATGGTTCCAATCTCAACAGTGACTTGATAAAGGCCATGTGTGAAACCTTCAGGATGAAACACAAGAATTCTACAACTTACAAACCTGAGATGAATGGAGCCGTAGAAGCTGCCAATAAGAATATCAAGAAGATACTAAGGAAAATGATAGAAAAGAATAAACAGTGGCACGAGAAGCTATCATTTTCTTTATTGGGGTACCGCACCACAATTCGCACATC
Organism: Nicotiana glauca; assembly: GCA_026770625.1. Taxonomy (NCBI): domain Eukaryota; kingdom Viridiplantae; phylum Streptophyta; class Magnoliopsida; order Solanales; family Solanaceae; genus Nicotiana; species Nicotiana glauca. Next base: position 133,431 of record MU666743.1, read on the forward strand.
AACCATGGCAACTCCCTATATACCGGTTTATGGTACAGAGGAAGTCATTCCCGCCGAGATAGAAATTCCCTCGTTGAGAATCATACAGGAAGCAGAACTCGACGATGTAAAATGGATAAAGAGTCGCTACGAGCAATTAGCCCTCATAGATGGAAAAAGAATGAACGTAGTGTGTCATGGTCAACTTTATCAGATTAGAATGTCCAGAGCCTTCAACAAAAGAGTCAAGCCATGACAATTCACACCAGGACAGCTAGTATTGAAGAAAATCTTTCCACATCAAGATGAAGCAAAAGGGAAATTCTCTCCCAACTTGCTAGGTTCATACGTGGTTCACCGGGTTCTAACAGGAGGAGCCCTCATACTTGCAGAAATTGATGGAGATGTTTAGCCAAAGTCGATTAATTCAGAAGCAGTAAAGCGATACTATGCGTACCACTTATAGAATATAATTTGAACTACGTCTGACTTGATTCCCGTTTAAGAGGGGATACGTAGGCAGCCTTATGGGTTCGGTAACAATTCAATAAAATTTACATTTTCCCCCTACAATTGGAAACTAGGGTAGAATTTTGAGGAGGACCCTCAAAATTCCAAAGTAAAAGAGGTTGCAATGTCTTGAAACGCATCGCAGTCGTCGGTTCATCTAAAGAAAAATTATTTTATACTTTACTAAATCATGCATATCTATTATCAAATTGCTTTGTTTAACCATGCTACCCCAATGATACACAACGTCACTTAAAACAGAGCCATGCAGGACAAGCAAAGTCCACGGGGAATACGAACTAACCTTTCCCCTCTTCAAACTCACAATTTTTCTTTGGATACAGGCACCCAAGTTGGAAATCAATGAATACATTTATACACTCATACTTTTCGTTAATATGACCCTCAGAACCCTCACATATTCACCTTTGCTATCCGTATACAACATCTCCGCTAGCCATAATATCGCAATCAGCCATCAGCTATCAAGCCATCAGCTAAGAAATTTTACTACTGTTCTCATTTTCTACATTGCATAAGGCTACTATTCTGCCCTCTGAGGTTAAGCGCTACCTCCATCTGCATTTTCTGAATTGCATAAGGCTATTATTCTACCTTTCGAGGTTAAGCTCTACCTCCATCTGTATTTTTTTGCATTGCATAAGGCTACTATTTTGCCTTCCGAGGTTAAGCGCTAGCTCCATCTGCATTTTCTGCATTGCAGAAAGCTACTATTCTGCCTTCCGAGGTTAAGCTCTACCTCCATCTATATTTTTCTACATTGCATAAGGCTACCATTCTGCCTTCTGAGGTTAAGCTCTACCTCTATCTGCATTCTCCTGCGTTGCATAAGGTTACCTTTCAGCCTTAAGAGGTTAAGCTCTACCTCCATTTGTATTTTTTGCACTGCATAAGGTTACCATTCTGCCTTCCGAGATTAAGCTCTACCTCCCTCTGCATGGCTGAAATATCACCACTTTTATTTAAATCGTGCATCGTCTGATATATCACCATTTTTCTTTATGTCTTGCATTGGCTGAAATATTGCAACTTCATTTAAATCTTGCATCGGCTGAAAGATCACCACCTTCATTTAAATCTTGCATCAGCTGAAAGATCACCATTTATATTTACGCTTTACATCGGCTGAAATATCGCCTCTTCATTTAAATCCTGCATCGGATGAAAGATCGCCATTTATATTTACGATTTACATCGGCTGAAATTTCGCCACTTCATTTAAATCTTCCATAGGTTGAAAGATCTCCACCTTCTGCATTTCATGGGCTGAAAGATCTCCAAATTGTCCAAGGGCGTCATTTGTTCGGAGGCACAATCTTCATAGCCCTAGAATGCCATGCCATGGCCTGAGGACTCCTTTATCTCTTGCATATCATTATTCAAAGGCAGCATGGTTCGCAGGCATCACTCTCATAGGCCGAGAACATCATTTCACAGCCTGTGAATTCTTTTTCATATGCTTCATGGACCAGGACGTCATGGTCTGAGGACGTCACCGTCCAAAGACAGCATTCATGGTCCAATGGGAACTTGCATCATGTTTAAATTTATGCACAACATATGTGCTCGTGTTGTTTATTTGTAGGTAACCAGTTAGCAATAGCCGTCTCAGCAGGAGTGATCCTGCTCCAGTTTCTGCAGCTCTGTTAAACTTACTACCCCATTCCGAATATCTCGTCCGTTCTTGAAAAAATCTCCATCAGCATGTTCCGCCGACGGATCCTGAACTACATATGGCCTGCTTCCTATAGGACCAAGGATATGTAGGCGGCTCACGAACCAGAGCTTGGCCAAAATTCTTCAAATTATTTCGTTCGGTCAAAATTGACCATCATATCTTTACCCGATAACTCTTTCATCCTTCCTGGGTAAAGAGGGGCAGCTGTTGATACCCAATTTTTCCCTATATAATTTTCATATACAAAATACATCCAAAATAGCATGTTCATGCATATATAAGCATGCCCAAGTGTTTTGGTATACTACATAATATTTAAAGATTTTCAAAATCAATTTATTATTTATTTTAGCAGTATAAAATCCAATAATTATTCCCAAAGATTATCATTTTGGTGAATGACCTATTTTATTCTCATATTTACACCAAAATATAGTTAAGGTGATTTTTGTATATTTTTACAAATTTATTTGGTATTTTAAAACTAAATTACATACAATTGTAATTTTAGACTATTTTAAGATTAATAGCATTTCTATAATTATAAAATTGGTTCCAGCATTTTTAAATTAATATTTATATATTATTTATTGGGTCAGTGTGTTTAAATCAGTTTTTTAAATCATTTTAATATTTTTTATAAATAAAAAGGGTAAAACTGGCTATTTAACATTTAGCCTCAGTTCATTTCAGTTACAGCTCCATTTCATTTTAATTATAGACCTTAAATCGACCCAGTTCTACCCCAATTAAATCGGCCCAATTCCAATTTTAACACTGCCCCGACCCAATTTTTAAAACCCGCCAGGTTCCTATTAATTGATCTAGGTCGTTGATCATTTTGGTCAACGGCCACAAATTCCCCTTACCATATTTAACCCCAAATACCTACCCTAATCCCTTATTCTCACCTGGCCCATCTCCCTTGAATCATAAAACCTCTCAAAATCCTCTCAACAACTCTCCGAAACCCCAGCCTCCTCTTACCTTGTTTCATAATGTTTTTACTGGAATCCATGGCTTCCCAGGCCATGGATTGTCTCTACTCAACCTCTCCACCAATAGACCTTTGGTGTTCGAGGTCTGGAAAGCTGAGTTCAATGGTTCTCCCTCCGATCTTCTCCGATCTTTGATTCTGTGGATTCTCCGGCCATGCTCCGGCATATTTAACACTCAGGAGCCTGCTTCTTGACCTCTCCGACTCAAGATCGGACCTGTTCCCAAGCCTTTCTAATTTCTAGGGTTTCTCTGAAACCTTAAGCTATTCAAGGTTCTTTCATCATTATTTGCTTAGATCTATACTGTATCTATGCTTTTCTTGTCGTCTAAAGTATTTTCTCCAAAAGTTTCTTTTCAAAATCGTTTCTCTCCGATTTTAGGGTTTCTGAAAGGATTTTTTGGAAAAAATCTTTCTGATTTTTCTTCTTCTTGGTTTATGTGTGTTTGTCTATACCCTACTCATGTGATTTATTTTTATTACGCATATATTGTTTTTTACCTTTTCTTTTCTGCTATAAATGTTACTCATGTTAATCTTTGCTATATTTTTCTTTAATCTTTTACTATATGTGTTTACCATTAAGTTATTTGATTTTTATTTATTGGACCTTGTTCATGTTCTTACATGCTTCATCTACTTGTGTTCGAGTTTTTATTATCTCCTTCTTCTGAACTTGTTTATGTTTCGAGTTTTCTTAAATATGTTCTTCATGATTTTTTTTATTTTGTCGTTCAAACATCCCATCATATCTGTTTTGTCGAGACTCTGAAACAAATGGCTTGTTTCCTCACCTCCATGTCTGATTCAATTTTGAAACCCTAGGATTTGGGGGTTTCCTTTGATGATTTTGATTTTGTGTTCGAGTTAGGGCTACACTTTGGGACCCTGGACTCTTAGACTCACTATGAGTCTACAAATTGAACATGTACCTTTTTTCTTATGATTCTGAACTTTTCGTTGATTAGACTCTCTTCTAAATAACTTGACAATCCCTTCATGATTCATATTTGTGTGCTTTCTATATAAGGACTCTACTTTCAAAAGGTTTTGCCAACTACTAATTGATTCCGAATTCCTTTAATTGTGTTTACTTGATTGTTACTGATTTTTCCTAGTTGAACCTTTCTTTACCCCTTTCCTGACTTGATTCATTCGAATAAAAGTCTGAAACTTTGATTTTACTAGTTAATTTCCTTTCCTTTTTTTACAAACCGTGTACTATTGGTTTGTTTCCTTAAATAGCTTCTTTGTACTTACCCTTTATTATACTGCTAGGAAATATTTTTTCAAATCCCTTTCCTTAATTGTATTCTACCCATTGGAAATCAAATCCCTTAACTGAAGGGAAATTCTATGTGATTGATTGCAAAATATTTTCTTATCTTTCTTACTTGCTTCTCTATACTATAAGAGGGACTACCCTCCTACACTTTTAAGGACACTTCGAGTTCAATACCTCGAACTTTTACTCTCAACTCACACACTTACAATACTGCTTTGAGTTTAATACTCTCTCAACACTATTCTTTTTTGAGATCTTTCTGAACTGCTTGCTTAAAAATTGGCTTTTCAACACTACTGTTTCTTTTACCTGTTTTCCTTGAAACTGGTATGTTTAATTTAATCTTTCTATCTCACCTCTATGTGTTTACTTCATAGATTCAGAATTCTTGTTTACTTCAATATTCATGTTGAGTGGTTAAACTATGTATGTTCTTTCCTTGCATATGTTTCTAATGTGAATCCCTACCCCCCTTTTACCTCTATGTGTCTGAGTTAAGGTTTTGGCCTGGCAATATCTGAATTACTGATCAGGACTAAACTCGATCTTCAATGGATCCTAACTCCTAAGATACGGCTAACAGGCTGGTCAGGGGTGTGCCGGCATTCCTGATTGCTGGGCATGACCACTAGTCTGCCTTGGCCTTCCCAAATCCCTCTCTATTGCACTTACACTTTCTCTTAGACTCTAAGTTCTGCCCCCCTTCTATGAGCTTTGCTTTGGTACCTTGAGTTCCCTCTGAACTTGGACATTTAAGAGTTGGCCCTTCCACACTGCACTATAATCTGATCCTGCAAATGTATTTGGGTGTATGCACTGCCTGGGGTTCATGAAGCCTCTTAGAACTTTGACACACCCAGAAGATGAGAAAGGCTTTGGAAATCTGATCTTTGGAAGTTGGTTTATCTCATATTATTAGACCATGAGTCTGAATTAGGCTGTTTGGTTGTAGCTTGAATTTCTGATGTAATTTTTTTATCTTTCTTAATTCATTCGGGTCTGTAATAATTTGTAATAACTATGGGGTTCTAGTGAAAAAGGGAGGGTCATTTATGTATGCATACGGGTAGACAGCATGCTCATAAGGATTACTATTTAAAAATTCTGCATTAATGCATAACATGTAGAACTTCTGCCTATAAGTTTTTGCATATAGAAATCATGTATAAGTTTATGCGCTTATGCATTTAGAAATCCCACCAATAAGTTATGCACTGCACGTAGAAGTCCTGCCTATAAGATTATTTCATTACTGCATTAGAAATCCTGCCTATAAGATTGTTTCATTACTAGAAACCATGCCTATAAGTCTCTGCATATAGAAATCATGCTTATAGTTTTGTTTATACACCTCTTCATATACGTCTGTTATTAGGCAAATAATCATAGGTTTAATAATAATCAACTTCATTCTATATACCATGCATATAGGACTCCTGCACTTATGTAGTCGTCTTAAAACCAACAATGCTTAGAAATCATGTCTATAGGATGTAGTCAGTTGATCAGCTTCGTCCGTTTTATCTATGAGTTTAATATCAGTAGCAGAGTCATTTAAAATTTTCAGATATTTGTTTATAAAACCAGTAACCTTTCCTTAAAATCAGTACGCCTTCTACATCGTTAGATAACATGCTTATAAGCCTCATCTAGACAAACCAGTAGGTAATTAATCAACTATGTCAGTCCCTGATAAACTATAACTAGAGAAGGCCTAATTCGGACTTCTCATCTGAGAAATATGTGATAATGCAGCCTGTCCTAATGCTTTAAATTTAATTCAGACTATAACCAGTATTTGAATTCTTGCTAGATAATTTGCCTCTTTAAGTGATGAGGCATGTTTGAGCCTTTAATCTGCTATGTGTTTCCCCTAACTGCATTATGTGTTTTGTTTGTCGCCTTAGACTTTTATCCTTTTAAACTCTAAAAAAATATCCACCCAACTCCTTGCCCCTTTAGGATTAGTAGTCCCAAATACCTCAGGGATTGATAGGATTGGGGCGGGTAGTACTATGCAATAAGTAACGAGACCATTCTGCGATTTAGTACCTTAACGGGGTGGGTAAGGGTAGACATGGATATGATGATCATGCGATAACACCACGTGTATAAATGGTTACCGGGTGTTGCGTGGGGTGATCCATGTTATTTATAAACCTAGGACCCCCTCCCTCTTTATATGTTTACTGCTTTTTTTATAATTTTTAAAACTGTTAATTTTCAATTCTTTCAAACCCCGTCATTTACTTTAATCATTTAAAATCTCCTTTAGTTATTGAATTCCCAGTACTATTTCTTTTTTCAAATTCCCGCCCCATTTCAATCCTTTGTTTGATTATTTTTACCAATTATTTGACCCCCATTTTTCTGCACTTGTATATTCTTTAAATAATTATGAAATCGCTTATTCCCAAACTTCAGCATATTTATTTAACTTTTACACATCTCTATGTTCGCAATCGCTATGCGAAAGCTGTCTTGTATATTTATTTGTTGTTACATTTAAAGTCACGATTGTAGCATGGCGGGAACCACACTAGTGGATCTTGAGGGGTGCCTAGCACCTTCCCCCCGAGATAATTTCAAGCCCTTACCCATTCTCTGGTTCTTCTTCTCTTTTAATTTCATAGTGTCCTAATGCACTTAATCATTAGGTGGCCACTCGTCTAAATCTCAAACCCAATTCCCAAAAGGAAAAGAATTGTCCGCCCAAATGTCATAAACCCGATTTTGGCATAGAAAAAGGGGGCATCGATAGGCGCTGCATCTTCAACAGAGGCAGGTGGTTTATCAGTGGGAAACTTTGGTCCTCGTTAGCAGTTATTCCCTATTCAACATGTTTTGGTGAGCCCTACTCTATTTCAGGTCTGATATCAATTGATGTTGTACTTTGTGTTTTGAGGTATAGCTGGAGCTTTGTTGCTGACACTTCCATACTACTCTTCTGTTATACTTAAAGGCTTTGTAGACAGGTTGTGAGTGGTGTTTCATGTTGTGAATTGAACTAGAAATGTTTGTATTTGGAAAACATGTTTTTAATTATATTTGTGAACTTGTAATTCTTTGGAAATTATAAATTAAGTAGATAATGGTAAAGAAATGAGGGTTGTTTATGAATCCTTTGATATTTAATTAATTGAGTAGAAAGTATCTAGCAAACCTGCTTGACTAGGTTATCTTGGTTGAGCATTGGTCACACTCCCTGAATTCGGGCCCTAACAAACTTGGTATCAGAGCCTAAGATTTTAAAGTGTCCTAGGATGTCTCGGAGGTGTGTCTAGTAGAGTTTTTCTTATCAGTGTGTTGTCAACCACATCAATAATAAGGAGGCTACTTGGGCACTTAGGAATGTTCCCTTTCTTTGGTACTTCAGATCGCGCGATAGAGCTCAAGATAGGAAGCTAATTTCATCGTCATGTCTTATTTTCCAAACAAGTAACCCACGAGTTTGAGGTAGTGAGGAGGGATTGAATGAACCATTTGCTAAGAGAAGTGTCCCTGTTCCTATTAATGTCACCATGCCACCATATCAGGTGGTGAGGACACCTAAGAAATAAGGGAGGATCTTTGTCACCAATAAGCCGGAATGCTTTATTTGATAGAAACGCCACTTGGGTTTATGTTAGATAAATCTTGAAATATGTTATGAATATGGAGTCAAGGGGCATTAGTTAAGGTACTGCCATGGGGACCTAAAGTAACCAAGTAAGTAACTTCTTAGAACAACATTACGAACACCGCATAATTTTCCTTGTCATATATGTACATCGGCATTGAAGAGCCTACATAAATAAATCTTAACATGTCAGTGGATGACAAAACATTGCATGTACCTACTCTTTGAATGAGACACATTATTCGTAAATCCACTTTATCACAAATTCCCTTATTTACAACTTCTTGTGGGATTGAGCTCTATAATTATTTTCTTAAATTGAGTTATAACCCTAGGCTAATACTTCCAACATGCTTCCCTAAATTCTCAAAAAGGGACTATACTTGATGAATTTCTCCCAGAACCTTTTGATTCTAACGGATAAAATCTGCTCACTTGTGCTTATGCATATATCTTCATAAAGTTTACCTATATGGTATCAAATCCAATGTAAAGTAGCCTAGTGTTGAGATCCTTCCTGAGCCACTCTTTCTCTCTCCGGTGTATGTGGCTCATATAGTTTGAACAGTCACTTTAGTCCTTCGTGAATATTATCATGAAATCTTTTCAATGTGTACTAACATGAGAACATAACTCAGTACCTGTCATACGTATACGTGTTAATTGAAATGGTCACTTGTCTGTATAAAGTTTCTTGGAAATTTGAGGTTTTCACGAATCAGCCACAAGAAGATTTTTTGTTTTGGTCCACTAAGATCATGCCTCAGTGAGTAACCCAATTTGTTCCTAGCATTGTAATTGCCTATGAAGTGGCCTGGTATTGCAGTTGAAGAGTTATTATGGCAGAAAGATGTCCAACTCATAATAAATGTTCACTTTCTCTTTACACCTCTGCAACATGTTCTAGTTGTGTTACTTAGTTAGTAAATTCATTATGCTAGTTTACTGACAATTGTTGGATAACCATGAGAGATTGCATCCTTCCATGTTTTGCTATAACGCCTCCTTTCTCATAAGGATCCTTAATAGGCTCTCTGTCAAGACCGAATGCATAACTTAATCCCAATATTATGATGTCCTAAATACATGATTTCACTAGTGAAAGGTTGAAATTAGTTGTTTCATATTTTGGAACATATCATGAGCATATCAATTTGAAAAACAAGTTTATCGTATCTCTAATCCTCTCATTTAGGATCAACTATCAGTAAGGGTTAAACTGTTAGAATGATAATAATCTCACAAGTTTTCAACCTCATGGACTTGTGGCGTAGATTCCTTGTGTCAGTTAATGATAAGAGCATAACATAGTTTCATGTATTTTGAAACCCACATCACATTCAGGGTGCTAAAATATTCTCATTTCAGGTTAAACTGATTTTCCATACACTCCAGGAGATGACTGATGTAACGTACTTGGCTAATTCTCCTTGAGGCTTACTATTTCTTAACAAGGCACATATGGAATGAAACAATTGTCACTGTCTCTTTCATAACTCATGATCTTCCAAGAATAATTGATGCTAATATCTTTATCCTCCCGATCATGCCTCCAATATGTCACATGTCTTAAATGACTAACTTCTTTTGCATCTCGGGATCATGTACATGGTTCCCACATTATCAATATGTACTAGTTAACTCTATGTCCCATTTGTCGAATCAATGATGTTATCATAATGATTAACTATGTTAATGCTATTGGTAGTAACCTTCATGTCTCTTGGGATATGACCTCCTAAAATGCCCTTCTCAGTAATTGCCGGAGTCTTGAACAATTCCAGCCCAATCTCGAACCTCATCGTTCCTATATGTAGTACATCTATCGAGAGTTGTAGGTTCAAACATGTCAACTAAGAAAAATCATTCCATGATTGAAGATATTGGGTAGGAAACATTATGGTCATATTCATGCTAGCACATCTTAGAATAATTCTTGAAGGTCGACAAAGGTTTAGTTTGGATGTTCGACGTAGAGATTTAGAGTTGAAGCAAGCAAATGGGATATTCTCAAGATTTTCTCCATGAAGATATTAGGTGAACTGCTAAGGAAAGTAAAGTGGGTGTAGTCACATTAGGCCTTATGGAATCTTGAAGGAAATAGATCAAACTACGAGTATAATGTTTCCCTATCATTGTCCTTCATGTACCTAGTATTTCAGGTGTCTATGTCTAAGAAGGTAGTTGGAAATCCTTTGTCACTCACCCAGGTGAAAACTATGAAAGGTGAAGTTAATGGGTAATTAACTTATGAGGGGTGTCTAATTGTCATTCTTGTTAGATAAATCCGGAAGTTGGGATTGCCTTTGTTAGATAATGTTTCCATATCATTGTCCTTCTGGCTTTTATTATTCTCCGTAATTTTGCCAATCACGGATCACTTCAAATCTTCACTTTGTTAAGGCAAATTTGATATCCCAACTTTCACAGCGCTAATCCTGATTTGCTGATGTAGCTTTCCTTGTATACCGTGCTTCCTATAGGTGGTTCCTTTGTGGGAAACATCCTTCTTTGTTCGACACAGCCATTTCACTCGTTCTTCTTCACTTCTTTGAACTCCTGCACATGTATATTCATTGCATTATTAAAATATGATCTAACATCTCTACCTCCAGACGAAACACCACTGAATCGGCCTGACTGACGAGGTCTCTTGTCTACTCAATGACCACCTCCTATGACAATACCATCTCAATCCTCTGGGCCACATTAGCCGCCTCCTGAAAGGATATCTCGCTCCTGGCCTCTCTAGCCATCTAGATATGAATAGGCTGAATGAGTCTATCAATAAACCGTCTCACTCTCTCCCTCTCAGTGGGGAGTATAACAATAGCATGGCGGGCCAACTCAATAAACCTGGTCTCGTACTGGGTGATTGTCACGGATCCCTGATAGAGACGTTCGAACTGCCTCCGATAGGCCTCTCGCGGTGTAATAGGGAGAAACTTCTCCAAAAATATATGCGTGAACTGCTCCCAGGTCAAGGCTGGAGATCCTGCTGGTCTAGCGAAACAATAATCCCTACACTAAGTATTGGCGGATCCAGACAACCGGAATGTAGCGAAATTAACCCCATTGGTCTCAACAATACCCATGTTCCGAAGAACCTCATAGCAGTTGTCCAAATAATCCTGAGTATCCTCAGTAGATGCATCGCTGAAGGTAGTAGTGAAAAGCTTGGTGAACCTATCCAATATCCATAAAGCATCGGCAGACAAAGCTGCCCCATCACCGGCCTGGCTACCACACACGGCTGAGCTGCTCCAACTGGATGAACTGCTGGAGTCTGAATCCGAGGAGCTACCTGCTCCGGAGTACGAGTAGCAGGAGTCTGGGCCCCTCCTCCAGCCTCAGAGATGACTGGTGCTACAGAAAGCACACCTGCTCGAGGGACACCCTCCATAAGACCCACCAATCGGACCAAAGCATCCTGAAGAACTGAGGTAGCAATAAACCCCTCTAGGACCTGAGCTGGGCCCACCAGAACTGCTGGGGCTGGGGCCGGAACCTCCTCGTCAAACTCAACCTGATGCTCTGCCACTAGTGCTGTTGCTCGAGGCTGAGCTCTGCCTCTACCTCGGCCTCTGGCATGGCCTTGGCAACACCCTCTGCCCCTAGTGAGAGCTGCATGGGTCTCGGACTACTAATTGGTAGATGAGAAAGCGCGTGTTCTCGCTATCTGCGAAAGAACATAGTAGAAATTAAATTATCATTGAGAAACCAAACTGCACGACAAGAAAGAACAAATGTGAATCTTTCCTAACTCTGTAGCCTCTAGGGGATAAATACCGACGTCTCTGTACCGATCCCTCAGACTTTACTAAGCTTGTCCGTGAGTTGTGAGACCTATGTAACCTAGAGCTCTGATACCAACTTGTCACGACCCGAATTTCCCACCCTCGGGAGTCGTGATGGTGCCTACTAATAAGAGCTAGGCAATCAAACCCTTAACTATACTTTTCATTAACTGATTTACTTCTTTTAACAATTAGCAGTAATATCATGAAAACAACAAAATAAAGTAAATAAGTGAAAGTCTTAAATTAAAGAATCTGAACAATAATGCGGAAAATCAACATAACCTCTACCCAAGAACTGGTGTCACATACTCACAAACCACTAAGGGGTCGTTTGGTATGAGGTATAAGGGTGGTATAAGAATTAATATCACCTTAATACTCTGTTTGGTTAGCAAATAAGGTATAAGTTATCCCGGTGTTAATTTTAACACCAGGATAACTTATACCTCACAGATGGTGGGGTAATTAGCACCGGTATAACTTATACCTTCCTCTTATAAATTATTCAATTGTCATTCTTAATACAACATACCAAACAATGAATAAACAACAATCCCAGCACAATTAATCCCAGCATAACTTATCCCATTATAACTTATACCGGTATAACTCATATTCCAACCAAACGACTCCTAAGAGTACTAAATACAACCGTTTGAAAGAAAGTACAAACTGTTTGTCCCGAATACATGAGATAACAGGCTAAAATAAAGATAGAGGAGATGCCGGGCCTGCGGACGCCTTCAAGGCTACATCGGTGTCTCGCTGGACTGAAGGCTATCTCCCAGGCTACTGTTGCTACCCAATGCCTGGATCTGTGCAAAAGAGAACAGAGTGTAGTATCAGCACAACCCACCCCGTGTGTTGGTAAGTGCCTGGCCTAAACCCGGCGAAGACTGACGAGGCAAGACCAGGCCACCACATAAACATGCGCAAATATATATATATATATATATATATATATATACACACACACACAACGGAAGTAGAGATACAAAGATAACCAGTCAATATGGGAGGGGGAGCATGCTGTGGGGAAATAACAACTCCGAATAAAATCACCAAATAATGAAGGAACACAACATAGCTCAATCATAAACAAAGAATCGGAAATCAATAAGTGCACGACATCACCCTTCGTGCTTTTACTCTTATCCTTACCAAGCAATGATATAATAATAATGTGCACGGCATCACCCTTGTTGCTTTTACTCTCTTCCTGACGTATAATCAATAGAATTGGCACGGAATGGTACATCGTGCGGCACGATATCACCCTTCATGCTTTACTCTCTTTCCTCTCAGTAAGCAAACAATGCACGGCATCACCTTTAGTGCTTTACACTCTTTCCTCACAATAAACAAACAATGCACCGCATCACCTTTCGTGCTTTAAAACTCTTCCTCACCCAAACAACAATCACAAACAAAGGGCAAGGGAATGAACAAATAATAATAGAAATCCCAGCAAGGGAACACAATTAAATAATTAAATCCCGGAAAGGGTACAGTATCAATAATTTCAACGTCCCGGAAAAGGAAAATAACCAATAAACAACAATATCCTGACAAGGGAACAATTCAAATACTCTTTCTCTTCCTTTCACTTTTATTTCATATCTAACTTTACAACTTGAGCCATTGTTCCAAAGGGTTAAACCATTTCATATATATTCACAATTGTAATATAACTTGAGCCAATGCTTTTCACTGTTCATAGGTCACAATTTCCTTTCACAACAAATAGGAACCATCATCAAGGCAAGAGAAATACAACGAAATCAAGATATTCACAATTTAAAGACTTACGGTCATGTTAGAAACCAACGTATAGATACTCGTCACCATGCCTATACGTCGTATTCAACAAGAAGCAATTAGCAAACAAGACTCAACTCCAAGTCCCTCAATCTAGGGTTAGACCAAACACTTACCTCAAACTTCCACGGCTAAATCAATCCTCAACAACCGCTTTCCCTCTCAAACTCGGCTCCAAATCAATCAAATCTATACAATGTCACAACATCAATACGTTCTAAACAAATCAAACCCAAGGCCTAATTATAGATTTCCAAGCTTTCTTCCCAAAATCCCGAAAATCAACCCCGGGCCTGCTTGGTCAAAACATGAGGTTCGGACCAAAATCAAATCCTCCATTCACCCACGAGCCCGAATATATGATTTGTTTTCAAATTCGACCCCAAAACGAGGTCTAAATCAAGAAAAATCAAAAAAAGCCCTAACCCTACCCATTTCTCTAATTGTTACCCTTAATTATATGTTTTAGGCTTAGGAATCATTAGATGTTGAAGAAAATGGAAGGAAACATGCAAGGATTACTAACGCAAGAAGTCTTTGGTGAATGATAGCTTCAATAGACGCCTAAGGACCTTGGAGAAGAATGAGTTCATGAAAACTTAACAAAATCCCGTACCTACTATTTCTGAAAATTAAAAATATAACTAGGCGAAATTGCCCTTCGCGTTCGCGACAGGCTGGTCGCGTTCGCGAAGGGTAGGACATAACAGACCATCGCGTTCGTGGGAGGAGGCACGCAAATGCGGAGAGTAAAAAAAGTGAGGCCCTAAAATTGGTCTATGCGAATACGTGGGACAACATGCAAATGCGAAGAGGAAATCCTGCAAAGCTAGGCGAACGCGATGAAGAAAAGAATACTCAGCCCTCAGAGTCAAATAACCCTACGCGAACGCGAGGGCAAAGGAGGAAAATTTAGGGCATCGCGAACGCGAGAGGATCAATGCGAACGCATAGAAGAAACTGGGTCTGCAACAGCTAAAGCAAATCTGCAATTTTTCTAAGTTAGAGACCACTCCGAAACAATCCCAAGCCTTCGGGGCTCCTAACCAAACACATGCACTAACTCAACAATATCCTATGAACTTAACTGTGCGATCAAATCGCCAAATAACATCAAAAACAACGAATCAAACCTCAAAATCACTAGTTTTTCCTCAAACTTCATTAACTTTCAATTTTAGAGATTTAAGTCTGAAACACGTCAAACGACATCCGATTTCAACCAAACTTTACAAAACTATCTTAAATTACATAAAAGACCTATGCCGGGTTCTGGAACCAAAATACGGGCCCGATACCAACACGTTCTAATCAATTTTCATTTTAGTTTTTCCTTAATAATTTCAGATAAACAATTTTACTCAGAAATTCATTTCTCGGGCTTTGGACCTCGGAATTCGATTCCGGGCTTACACCTAAGTCCCATATTTTCCTACGGACCCTCCAGGACCGTCAAATCATGGATCTGGGTCCGTTTATCCAAAATGTTTACCGAAGTCAAATATATGCATTTTAATATCAAAACTTAGCATCTTCACATAATTTCTCATTTAATCATTCCAGCTACACGCTTGGACTGTGCACGCTAAACGAGGCGACTATAAATGAGGTTTTCAAGTCTTGGAAGAACAAAATTTATTAAAAACAGGTGATGACCCTTTGGGTCGTCACAGCGAACCTTCTACCGCAATTGCATAATTTTGTCATATGTGTGTATCATATTTGCGAGGCTTGTGCCGCGAACTCATAGAGTACTTTGATGGCAGATTAGTTTTATTCATCGCAAATGCGATGGATTTTCCGCGTTCGCGTAAGAGGAATGCCGGGGCAGAATTATAAGCACTCTATCTCAGGGGTTTCAGCCATTTCATCATTTTTAGAGCTATGGAGCTCGGATTGAAGCGACTTTTGAGGCAATTTTCACCACGTGAATTGGGGTAATATTTGCTTGATGGTTTGAAAAGAGAAATATAGGGGGGGTTTACTAAAGTTTCATAGAGTGAGTTTTGAGTTTTGAACATCGATTCGAAGTCGGATTTGGGTGAACCTAGTATGGTTGGAAGCGTAATTAAATGGGTTGTAGATTTTGAGAGTTTTGTGGTATTACGAAGTGCGGTCCTGAGTTTGACTTTTTGGTTAATTTTGGGCTTTCGATTTGGCCTTTATCGATTGGGTTTGTTTCCTTTGGCAGTAATTGATGTACTTGAGTTGCTTTGTCTAGTTTCGAGTCGTTCTGAAGTTGGTACACGCGAGATGGGATTTTTGGAGCATCATTTGGCTTGATCGGTATTGGATTTGTCTTGTTTGAGGTATGTAACACTTCTAAACTTGGTGGTGACGGTATGAACCTTGAATAGACGTGTTTTGTGATTGGTGTTGAGGTGACGCACATGCTAGGTGACAGGCGTGTGGGTGTGCACCGCGTGAATTATGACTCCATTTGTGAATTCTGTGTCACGGCCCTAAAACCAACCCGGTCGTGATGATGCCTATTGTGAAACTAGGCCTACTGACACAAATTCCAAATCAAACTAGTATTTCATAAAAGTCATTTTTAAGCTAGTTAATTGATAATATCTCATAACATGGGTTTAATTAACAAATGCGAAAAAATAACACAAACCCGACATCGGGATGTCACAAGTTACGAGAAACTAAAAGGTATGTCTAAGTAAAATAAAGGCTATCATAGTCTAGAAATAAAGATACTAAGAACAGTCTGAGTAAGATAAGAAGGAGAAGTGCAGGGCTCCGAAAGGCCAGCTGGAAGGACGATCAACACTCACTATCGCGACCTGCAACTCCTAGATCTACACGAAGGTGTAGGGAGTAATGTGAGTACGCCAACTCAATAAGTAATAAAAGTAAATAAAACCTGAGTAGTACGAAATCGGGTAATTCCATGTCATAGCACTACAACAAATATAGTATGTCTCAAGTACAGTATAGAAATCAATTATCTCATAAAAATCAGGTTTTAGTAAAAATACTTTGAAAATGTCTTTCTGTAGTTTCAACAGAGAATAAATGAAGTTTAGTGTAAAAATGATGAAAGTCAAAATCAGCCCTTCGGGCAAAACTTGTATCACAAACTGCCCCTTGGGCAAAATATCAACAAAACTAGCCTCTCGGTCTACCTCACAATCACTCGTAATCAGCCCCTCGGGCAGCTACATAAATCAAGAACAGCACCTCGGGCAACATCTTATCACTCACACTGGGTAACCGCACTCACTGGGGGTGTGCAGACTCCGGAGGGGCTCCTACAGCCCAAGCACTATCACAAGCCATCTCGTGGCACAATAAATCATGCCCTCAGCCTTTCATATATCAAAAAATAGTACAACGTGTTGTGGCGTGGCCCGATCCCATGATATCCTCACAATACAGGCCCTCGACCGTACCTAGTCAGAATACCTCTCAAGCCACTTGGGCTAATAGTAAACCAAGATTCTCAGTCGAAATGTCATTTACGCATGAAATTAGAGTAAAAATAGGACTGAGTTATGAAAACAGTAAAACATAGCATGACTGAGTACAGTTATTAAATTAAAACAGTGTGAAAGTTCAGTAAAGAAAGCCCTAAGGGTCCAAAGTGTTGGCACGAGGCCCAAATATGGCATTCAGCCCAAGACATAATAATTCTAATTATTACGGGACGAACGAAGTCACAATCTGATAAGGTAATATCAAGTAGTTTCAGTTAAATATGCTACTTAATAGTTGCTATGGGATGGACAAGGTCACAATACCCAATGGTGCACGTCCCTCACGCTCCTTATCTAGCATGTACATCACCTCATAATAGCACAGCGATATGAAATCTGGGGTTTCATACCGTCGGGACATCATTTTCAATCATTACTTACCTCAATCCGAGAGAACACTAACCCGCGATGCCTTTGGCTCTCGACTCGGCCTGCAAATGCTCCACATCTAACCAAAATCAGTATCACATCATTAATACACGCTAAAGGAACAATGTCCAAGCAAAAATAATCAAATAAACTCAAAATTCTCAAAATTTGCCAAACCCGACCCCCGGGCCCACATCTCGGAATACGATAAACATAATAATACTAGAATCCTTATCCCCTCACGAGTCTTGACATAGAAAATTCACCAAAATCAAGCCTCAAATGACACCTCAAATCCCCAATTAAAGCTCTCCAAAACTAAAGCCCTAACCATCAATTTCCACCCCAAATTCCCCACTAATTTCATGATTAGGTAGTGGAAAAATCATCACAAACAACAAATACAAGCCCAAGTAACTTACCTCACTGAAATTCCTCAATTCCTCCTTGGATTCCTCACTTGGAGCTCCAAAATCGCACAAAAATGGTGAAAGAATGGCTGAAAATTGCGAAGAGGCCTTTTTATACATTCTGCCTAGCACTTTCTCACCTGCAGCCCAATTCACGCACCTGTGGTTCGCTTCTACGGTCAAAATAACCGCATCTACTATTTTAACTTATGTTCCCAGCTTCCGCACCTACACCCCAGGCCTCGGACCTGCGGGCTCGCAGGTGCGGTCAATTCCTCTCCTCTTGCGACAAACTCAGCATCTACGGTTCTTTCCTGGGCCTACGATCGTATGAACCCCCAAAATCAATGGCACAAGTGTGCAACATGTCCTCCAATATTTGAATAGTGCGCTTGGACTGCCCGTCTATCTGAGGGTGAAGAGATGTTCTCAACTCAACCTGAGTACCCATCTCTCGCTGCACAGCCCTCCAAAAATGCAAACTAAACTGAGTACATCTATCTAGAATGATAGAAACTGTGACACCATGCAAGTGAAGAATCTCTCGGATATAAATTTCCGCTAACCACTCTGAAGAATAGGTAGTACATACTACTATAAAGTACGGGGACATGGTCAGCCAATCCACAATCACCTAAATGGAATCGAACTTCTTCAAAGTCCGTGGGATTCCAACTACAAAATCCATGGTGATCCCCTACCACTTCCACTCTAGAATATGTATCTGCTGAAGCATGCCACCTGGTCTCTGATGCTCATATTTCACCTGCTGACAATTAGACACCGAGCTATAAATCCCATAATATCCTCCCTCTACCAATAATGCTTTCTCAAATCCTGATATATCTTCCCGCCACCCAGATGGATAGAATATCGCGAGCTGTGGGCCTTCTCCAAAATCAACTCCCGAATCTTGTCTACATTGGGCACACATATCCAGCACTGCACTCAATACCCCATCATCACCAATAGTCACATCTCTGACATCATCGTGCTGAACTGTGTCCTTTAGGACAAGCAAATAAGGATCATCATACTGGTGCTCTCTGATGCAATCAAACAAGGAAGACGGAGAAACCACACAAGCTAAAAACCGATTGGGCTCCAAAATATCCAACCTCACAAACCAATTGGCAAAGGCCTGAACATCAACTGCAAGAGGTCACTCCCCAATCGGAATGTATGCTAAACTACCCATACTCACCGCCTTCCTACTCAAAGCATCGGCGACTACATTGGCCTTCCTCAGGTGGTACAAGATAGTGATATCATAGTCCTTTAATAGCTCCGCCCATCTCCGCTTCCTCAAATTGAGATCCTTCTACTTGAACAAGTGCTGGAGGCTATGATGATCAGTAAACACCTCACAAGACAAACCATAAAGATAATGCCTACAAATCTTCAACGCATGAACAATGGCAGCCGACTCTAGAACATGAACAAGGTAGTTCTTCTCATAGGGCTTCAGCTGACGAGAAGCATAAGCAATGACTCTACCCTCATGCATCAACACACACCCAATACCAACTCTCGAAGCATCGCAATACACTATATATGAGCTTGAAGCTGATGGCAAAACTAACACTGGAACTGTGGTCAAGGCAGTCTTGAGCATTGGAAAGTTTGCCTCACACTCATCTGACCACATGAAATGCGCACCCTTTTGAGTGAATTTGGTCAAGGGTGATGCTATAGATGAAAATCCCTGAATGAGCCGACGTTAATAACCCGCCAAACCACGAAAGATGTGAATCTCTATGGCTGAGGATGGCCAAGGCCAACTCTGAAACACCTCTATCTTCTTCAAATTAACCTAAATACCGTCACTGGATGCCACATGCACCAAGAAAGCCACTGAACTGATCCAAAACTCGCACTTGGAGAACTTTGCACAAAGTTTCTCCTCCCTTAACCACTGCAATACCACTCTCAAATGCTCTACATTCTCTTCCTGAGTATGTGAGTATACCAGAATATCATCAATGAATACAATAACAAGTAAGTCGAGATAAGGCTGAAACACGATGTTCATCAAAAGCATAAATGTTGTTGGGGCATTTGTCTTCCCAAAAGGCATTACAAGGAATATCCGAGTCCCTGATCATCAGTTGGTGATACCCTGACCGAAGATCAATATTGGGAAACACCTTAGCTCCCTGAAGCTTGTCAAATAAATCATCAAAAGGAGGCAACAGATACTTGTTCTTGATTGTGACGTTGTTCAACTCCTATAATCAATGCACAACTTCATCGTGCCATCCTTCTTCTTCACAATAGAACAGGCGCACCCCAAGGTGACACACTAGGCTGAATAAACCCCTTATCAAGTAGTTGCTGAAGCTAATCCTTCAACTACACCTGTGCCATACGATATGGTGGAATAGAAATAGGCTGAGTTCCCCCCACCAAATTAATACCAAAGTTGATATCCCTGTACTATGGCATGCCTGACATGTCTGCAGGAAACATATCTAGAAAATCTGTCACAATCGAGATTGAATCAATACTAGAAGTATCTGCACGAACATACCCCATAAAGGCCAAGTAAGAAAGACAACCTTTCTCAACCATCCGCTGGGCCTTCAAAAATAAAATCACCCTACTAGGGAAAAAATTACTCGAACCTCATCACTCAATCCATGGAACACCCGATAGTGAACATCACTATCTTAGCATGATAGTGCAAAATAGCACGATACGAAGATAAACAATCCATGCCTAATATAACGTCAAAATCCACCATACAAATCAACGGATGGTCCACTCTAGTCTCCAAACCCCCAATAGTCACCACACACAACCGATATACACGGTCCACAAAAATAGTATCACCCACTAGAGTAGATACACGAATAGGTGAACCAAGAAGCTCACAAGGCATATCCAAATAATAATCAACATATGATGACACATACGAAAAAGTTGAACCAAGAACAAATAACACAGATGCATCTCAGTGGAAAACTAAGACAATATATGTAATCACTATATCTGAAGCAATAATATTAGGTCTAGCTGGAAGTGCATAGAAATGGGCCCGACCACCACTTGATCGACCTCTCCCTCAATGGCGACCTCAGGCTGACTGTCCTCCACCCCTAGCTTGCTAGGTAGGTGGTGAAGTAACTGGTGCTAAAGTTGATGGATGACTCTTCTACTAAGGCAGACCCCAAGACGACGAGGACATTGCCTCACATATGCCCCTTCTCTACATACATAACAACCGCCTAATGCTGGAGACAGAGACTGAAGGGAACCCTTAGCACCGGGATGACTAGTAGAAAATCTAGCATTGAAGAGCCCTAAACTGATGGAGTACGAGAGGAACTCTAGACTGGAAGGGCACTAAGTGAGGAATGGCCCTGATGAGAACTGTGATAACTATGGCGTGTTGATGCCCCTCGATAAACTAGGCAAGCTGACTAAGCATGTCCGAATGTATAGCATCCGTCATGCTGAAATTGACCCCCATGAGGAGCACCAATGAATCCACCCTGACCACGAGGCCTCTTAGCCTCCCTCTCGACCCTCTCCTGACAACAAACTATCTCAATCTATCAAGCTATGTCAACAACCTCATCAAAGGTAGCATCAAATACTGTCTCTCTGGTCATAAGCAATTGAAGCTGAAAACCGAGGCCGTCTGTAAACCTTTTTATCTTCGCTCAGTCTGTGTAACCAAACAGACCGCAAGACGAGCCAACTCGGAGAATCGCATCTCATATGTGTAACAAACCTATCACCGTGACGAAGCTGCTCGAACTGCTTGCGCAGCTCCTCTCAAAGAGACTCAGGTAGAAACTTCTGTAGGAAGAGAACAGAGAACTGTTGCCAATAAATGGGCGATGCGCCAACTGGCTTACGTCTCTCGTATGCCTCCAACCAACTATGTGCAGCCCTAGAGAACTGGAAATTAGTGAACAAGACTCCACTGGTCTCAAAAATACCTACGGTCTGAAGCATCCTCTAACACTACTCCAAGAAACCCTATGCATCATCACCCTCAGCACGATTAAATGATGGAGGCTGAAATCTACCAAAGCTCTCCAATCTGCACTGCTCGTCCTCTAGCATAACATGAGCTACATAGTCCTGAGCAGCTGCAACAGGCTAGGCTGGAGGTGCCCTCGGTGTCTGAAGTCCCTGCATGACCTACTCTAGTGTGTGAGCGGTGGGAGTTTGGGTGCCTCCCCCGGTATGAGAAGTAGCTGCGACAGTAGTAGTTGAGAACGCCTGAGCCAGGACAGTGCATATTGGTAGATTTTCGCCATGGTCTCCTGAAAGCCTGGGATAACAATAGGCACAGCTGGTGCATGAGTTGGTACTATTGGAGCTTCTATAACAGGGTCATGATCATGAACTGAGGCGGCGGGTGGATGTGCAGGTTCTGCCTTAGTTGTTGTGCGTGTTACACCCCTGCCCCTACTATGACCTCGACCGCGTCCTCGGCCTCTAGTGGCCCTAACTGGTGGTACTGGTGGTCTTCCATCCTGACTGGTAGCACGTGTCCTCACCATCTGTGAGAGGATAGAATAATAGAAGTTTAGTTACCAGAATCAACAGACTCGCACGACAGGAATTCAAGAATGTGAAGTTTTTCCTAAAGGTTCTGCACCCTCTCAAAGATAAGTACAGACGTCTTCGTACTTATCTGCAAGACTCTACAAAACCCGCCCATGACTCGTGAGATCTATGTAACCTAGGCTCTGATACCGAATTATCACGATCCTAAAACTGACCCGATCGTGAAGGCGCCTATCGTGAAACTAGACTAGCCGACACAAATCCCAAATCAAACTAGTATTTCATAGAAGACATTGTTTAAGCTATTTAATTGATAATATCTCATAACATAGGTCTAAATAACAAGTTCAGAAAAATAACACAAGCCTGATATTGGGGTGTCATAAGTCACGAACAACGATAGGGTCTGCCTGAGTAAAATAAAGGCTATCATAGTCCGGAAATAAATATACTAAGAACAGTCTGACTAAGATAAGAAGGAGAAGTGCAGGGCTGCAAATGCCAAGAAGCTACCTTGCCGACTCCGAAAGACCTCCTGGAAGGAAGATAAACGATTACTATCGCAACCCGCAACTCCTAGATCTACACATAAAGTGCATGGAGTAATATGAGTACGCTAACTCAGTAAGTAAAAAATGTAAATTAAAACTGAGCAGTATGAAATCTGGTAGTTCCACGTCATAGCCATACAACAAATATGGTATGTCTCCAAAACAGTATAGAAATCAATTATCTAAAAAAACTAGTTTCAGTAAAATTACTTTGAAAATGTCTTTCTATAGTTTCAACAGAGAATAAATGAAGTTTAGAGTAAAAATGATGAAAGTCAAAATCAGCCCTTCGGGCAAAACATGTATTGCAAACCGCCCCTCGGGCAAAATATCAACAGAACCAGTCACTCGGGCTACCTCACAATCACTCATAATCAGCCCTTCAGGTAACTACATAAATCAAGAATATCCCCTCGGGCAACATTGTATCACTGACACTAGTTACCTGCGCTCACTAGGAGTGTACAAACTCCAGATGGGCTCCTACAACCCAAGCTCTATCACAAGCCGTCTCGTGGATCAATAAATTAGGCCCTCTGCCTCTCATATATCACAACATAGTACAACCTACTATGGCTAGCACCCCAATCACATGATATCCTCACAACATAGGCCCTCGGCCTTACTGAGTCAAAATACCTCATAAGACACTCGGGTTAACAATAAACCAGGATTCTCAGTTGAAATATCATTTACGCATCAAATCAGAGTAAATAGGACTGAGTTATGAAAACAGTAAACATAGCATGACTGAGTATAGTTACTAATCGAAACCGTGTGGAAGTTCAGTAAAGAAAGCCCTTAAGGGTCCAGATAGTTGTCACGAGGCCAAAATATGGCATTTGGCCCAAAACATAGTAATAATTTCCAACATATGGTAATATAGAGTAGTTTCAATCAAATATGCTACTTAATAATTCCTACGGGACGGATCAAGTCATAATCACCAACGGTGCACGTCCCTCACGCTCGTCATCTAGCATGTGCGTCACCTCAAAATAGTACAACGATGTGAAATTCGGGGTTTCATACCCTCAGGACAACATTTACAATCATTACTTACCTGAAACCGGATCGAACTCCAACCCGCGATGCCTTTGCCTCTCAACTCAACCTCCAAATGATCCAAATCTAACAAAAATCAGTATCACATCATCAATACACGCTACAGGAACAAAGTCCAAGCGAAAATAATCAAATTAACTCTAAAATCCCAAAATTGGCCAAACTCGACCCCCGAGCACGGAATCTGATAAACATCACAATACTGGAATCCTTATCCCCTCACGAGTCTATACATAAAAAATTACCAAAATCGGACCTCAAATGTCCCCTCAAATCCCCAATCAAAGCTCTCCAAAACACAAGCTCTAACCATCGATTTCCACCCCAAATTCCCCACTAATTTCATGATTAGGTAGTGGAAAAATCATCACAAACACCAAATACAAAGCCTGAGTAACTTACCTCATGGAAATTCCTCAATTCCTCCTTGACTTCCCAGCTTGGATCTCCAAAATGGCATAAAAATGGTGAAAGAACGGCTGAAATTCACAAAGGGCCTTTTTATACATTCTACCCAGCACTTTCGCACCTGCGGCCAAGTTCACGCATCTACGGGCCGTTTCTGTGGTCAAAATAACCACATTTGTGGTTTTAACTTAAGTCCCCAGCTTTCGCACCTGCGACCTCGGCCTCGTACCTCTAGGCTTGCAGGTGCGATTAACTCCTCTGCTCCTACTACAAACTCGCATCTACAGTTCTTTCCTGTGCCTGCGATCATCGCACATGCGGTCTCCACTCTCCAAGTGCAGAAACAACAAAAGCAGCAAAAATTCTACAATACCAACTCAACTCCAAACCTTCCTTCTCCGTCGAAATCCATCACGAGGCCCTCGGGACCTCAACAAAACAGGCCAACAAATCATATATCACCATTCACCCATATTCCAACATGCATTCCACTCAAAACAACATCATAACATCAAATCACCCTCGGATTCAAGCTTAAGGATTCTAAAACTTCCAAATTCGTAAACGATGTAAAAGCCTATAAAACCTTATCCGAATGACCTGAAATTTTGCACACACATCACAAATGAAACAACGGACGTACTCCAATTTCCAAAATTCCAATTTCACCAATTCAAGCTTAAATCTTCCACGGACCTCCAAATCACATTCCGAACATGTTCCTAAGTCCCAAATCACCTAACCGAGCTATCCAGACCATAAAACCCCAATTCTGATATCATTTATCCAAAAGTCAACTTCCAGTTGACATTACCAACTAAATAACCAACTTAACAGACTAAGTGTCTATTCAACCTTAAGAACACTCCAAACATAATACCACCAACATGATATGATGAAATACAGCTGAACAACCCAAAACATAGAAATACATGATATGTTTTATCGGTGGTTACTCATGAATCGTCCAACCGTGTCGTTACTTTATGACTCCGTTGGAACAGTTGATTAAGTTTAACATTTGTGAGTTTGACCCACGTAGTAGAGTTTTTACGGTTCTGTTAGGTCCGAATGGTGATTTTATGCCTGTTTTTGCATCTGGATATTTCTAGAAGGTTTCGGTACAACTTGGCAATTGTTAGAAATTTTAAGGGTTGGAAAGTTCATAAGTTTGACTTAGAGTTGACATTGAGGATATCATATTCAAATTGTGGTTCCGGGAATTGGAATATCTTCGTTATTTCATTTGGAACTTTTGTCCAAAATTTTGGGCTTATTCTAGGTTGATTTGATGTGTTTCGACGCGAGTTTTGGAAGTAACTTCATTGTATTTGATTCGAGGTGTGATTCATCATTTGGATACTGTTATGCATGATTTGAAGTATCAAGTAAGTCCTTGTTATGATATGGGACTTGTTAGAATGTTCAGACGTGGTTTCAAGAGGCTTGAGCGTGTTTTGGATCAAATTCGGATCGTTTTCGTTCAATTTGGCATTGTTAGTTCTGCTGATTATTTGGTTTCCATGTACGCAGTCATGTAGAGTTAACCCCGATCACATAGAGTTTCTTGATGTTTGGGGATGTGTTGTTCATCGCGTTCGCGAGTCCTTAGACACGTTCGCATAGGCTGCTACAGATTGTGCATCACATTCGTGTAGTATATGGTTGAGCTGGCAGTCAATGGCCTCTTCTTCGTGTTCACAACCCTTCTACTGTGTTCCTGTAGTTCTGTCTTCTGTGTCTATCATGTTCGCGAGGCTTGTGCCGCGAATGCATAGAGTATTTTATGGCAGGATATTTTTGTTCATCACGAATGTGATGGATTTTCCACGTTCGCGTAAGAGGAACGCCTGGTCATAATTATAAGTACTGTATTTTGAGGGTTTTTTTCATCATATTTGGAGCTATGGAAGTCGAATTGAAGCGATGTTTGAGGCAATTTTCACCAAGTGAAAAGTATTCTCTACTCGATTTTAATTATCATTTTTGGCATTTGGTTGATGATTTCAAAAGAGAAATTTGGGAGTTTTTGACTAATGTTTCATAGAGTGTGTTTTGAGTATTGAACATCGATTCAGAGTTGTATTTGGGTGAAACTAGTATGGTTGGACTCATAATTGAATAGGTTGTCAGATTTTGTGATTTTTATTGGGTTCCAAGGTGCGGGCCCGGGTTTGTTTCCATTGGAATTAATTGATTTAATTTAGTTGCTTTGGCTAGTTTCGAACCGTTCAGAGGTCGGTACGCGAGCTGGCATTTTTGGAGCATCACCTTGCTCGGTATTCGATTTGTCTTGTTCGAGGCATATAACACTTCTAAACTTTGTGCTGATAGTATGAACCATGAATATACGTATAATTTATTTGGTATTGAGAAAAATAACACAAGCCTGATATTGGGGTGTCACAAGTCACGAACAACGATAGGGTATGCCTGAGTACAATAAAGGCTATCATAGTCCGGAAATAAATATACTAAGAACAGTCTGAGTAAGATAAGAAGGAGAAGTGCAGGGCTGTAAATGCCAAGAAGCTACCTTGCCGACTCCGAAAGACCTCCTGGAAGGAAGATCAACGATCACTATCGCAACCCGCAACTCCTAGATCTACACATAAAGTGCATGGAGTAATGTGAGTACGCTAACTCAGTAAGTAAAAAATGTAAATTAAAACTGAGCAGTATGAAATCTGGTAGTTCAACATCATAGCCATAAAACAAATATGGTATGCCTCCAAAACAGTATAGAAATCAATTATCTAGAAAAACTAGTTTCAGTAAAATTACTTTGAAAATGTCTTTCTATAGTTTCAACAGAGAATAAACGAAGTTTAGAGTAAAAATGATGAAAGTCAAAATCAGCCCTTCGGGCAAAACATGTATTGCAAACCGCCCCTCGGGCAAAATATCAACAGAACCAGCCACTCGGGCTACCTCACAATCACTCGTAATCAGCCCTTCGGGTAACTACATAAATCAAGAATATCCCATCGGGCAGTATTGTATCACTGACACTAGTTACCCACGCTCACTAGGAGTGTACAGACTCCAGAAGGGCTCCTACAACCCAAGCTCTATCACAAGCCGTCTTGTGGCTCAATAAATTAGGCCCTCTGCCTCTCATATATCACAATATAGTACAACCTACTATGGCTCGCACCCCAATCACATGATATCCTCACAACATAGGCCCTCGGCCTTACTGAGTCAAAATACCTCATAAGACACTCGGGCTAACAATAAGCCAGGATTCTCAGTCGAAATATCATTTACGCATCAAATTAGAGTAAATAGGACTGAGTTATGAAAACAGTAAAACATAGCGTGACTGAGTATAGTTACTAATCAAAACCGTGTGGAAGTTTAGTAAAGAAAGCCCTTAAGGGTCCAGATAGTTGTCACGAGGCTAAAATATGGCATTTGGCCCAAACACATAGTAATAATTTCTAACATAAGGTAATATAGAGTAGTTTCAATCAAATAACAATCCCCAACGGTGCACGTCCCTCACGCTCGTCATCTAGCGTGTGTGTCACCTCAAAACAGTACAACGATGTGAAATTTGGGGTTTTATAACCTCAGGACAACATTTACAATCATTACTTACCTGAAACCGGATCGAACTCCAACCCGCGATGCCTTTGCCTCTCAACTTAACCTCCAAATTATCCAAATCTAACAAAAATTAGTATCACATCATCAATACACGCTACAGGAACAAAGTCCAAGCGAAAATAATCAAATTAACTCTAAAATCCCAAAATTGGCCAAACTCGACCCCCGAGCATGGAATCTGATAAACATCACAACACTGGAATCCTTATCCCCGCACGAGTCTATACATAAAAAATTACCAAAATCAGACCTCAAATGTCCCCTCAAATCCCCAATCAAAGCTCTCCAAAACACAAGCTCTAACCATCGATTTCCACCCCAAATTCCCCACTAATTTCATGATTAGGTAGTGGAAAAATCATCACAAACACCAAATACAAAGCCCGAGTAACTTACCTCATGGAAATTCCTCAATTCCTCCTTGACTTCCCGGCTTGGATCTCCAAAATGGCATAAAAATGGTGAAAGAACGGCTGAAATTCACAGAGGGGCCTTTTTATACATTTTACCCTGCACTTTCGCACCTGCGGCCAAGTTCACGCATCTACGGGCCGTTTCTGTGGTCAAAATAACCACATTTGTGGTTTTAACTTACGTCCCCACCTTTCGCACCTGCGACCCAAGCCTCGCACCTCCGGGCTCGCAGGTGCGGTTAACTCCTCTGCTCCTACTACAAACTCGCATCTACAGTTCCTTCCTGTGCCTGCGATCATCGCACATGCGGTCTCCACTCTCCAAGTGCAGAAACAACAAAAGCAGCAAAAATTCTGCAACACCAACCCAACTCCAAACCTTCATTCACCGCCGAAATCCATCCCGAGGCCCTCGGGACCTCAACAAAATAGGCCAACAAATCATATATCACCATTCACCCATATTCCAACATTCAGTCCACTCAAAACAACATCATAACATCAAATTACCCTCGGATACAAGCTTAAGGATTCTAAAACTTCCATATTCGTAAACGATGTAAAAGCCTATAAAACCTTATCCGAATGACCTGAAATTTTGCACAGACATCACAAATGAAACAACGGACGTACTCCAATTTCCAAAATTCCAATCGAACCCCGATATCGAGGTTTCCATTGCTGACCGGAAAACGCCAAATTCCAATTTCACCAATTCAAGCTTAAATCTTCCACGGACCTCCAAATCACATTCCGAACATTCTCCTAAGTCCTAAATCATCTAACAGAGCTATCCAGACCATAAAAACCCCAATTCTGAGATCATTTACCCAAAAGTCAACTTCTAGTTGACATTACCAACTAAATAACCAACTTAATAGACTAAGTGTATATTCAACCTTAAGAACACTCCAAACATAACACCACCAACATGATATGATGAAATACAGCTGAACAACCCAAAACATAGAAATACATGATATGTTTTATCGGTGGTTACTCATGAATCGTCTGACCGTGTCGTTACTCTGTGACTCCGTTGGAACAGTTAACTAAGTTTAACTTTTGTGAGTTTGACCCCGTAGTAGAGTTTTGACGGTTCTGTTAGGTCCGAATGGTGATTTTATACCTGTTTTTGCATTTGGATATTTCTAGAAAGTTTCGGTACAACTTGGCAATTGTTGGAAATTTTAAGGGTTGGAAAGTTCATAAGTTTGACATAGAGTTGACATTGAGGATATCAGATTCAAATTATGGTTCCGGGAATTGGAATATCTTCGTTATTTCATTTGGAACTTTTGTACAAAATTTCTGCTTATTCTAGGTTGATTTGATGTGTTTCGATGCGAGTTTTGGAAGTAAGTTCATTGTATTTGATTCAAGGTGTGATTCATCATTTCAACGATGTTATGCGTGATTTGAAGTATCGAGTAAGTCCGTGTTATGATATGGGACTTGTTAGAATGTTCGGACGTGGTTTCAAGAGACTTGGGCGTGTTTTGGATCGAATTCGGATCATTTTCGTTCATTTTGGCATTGTTGGTTCTGCTGATTATTTGGTTTCCATGTACGCAGTCATGTAGAGTTAACCCCGATCACATAGAGTTTCTTGATGTTTGGGGATGTGTTGTTCATCGCGTTCGCGAGTCCTTAGACACGTTCGCATAGGCTGCTACAGATTGTGCATCACGTTCGTGTAGTATATGGCTGAGCTGGCAGTCAATGGCCTCTTCTTCGTGTTCACAACCCTTCTACCGTGTTCGTGTAGTTCTGTCTTCTGTGTGTATTATGTTCGCGAGGCTTGTGCCACGAACGCATAAAGTATTTTATGGCAGAATATTTTTGTTCATCACGAATGTGATGGATTTTCCACGTTCGCGTAAGAGGAACGCCTGGTCACAATTATAAGTACTCTATTTTGAGGGTTTTGGTCATTTTATCATACTTGGAGCTATGGAACTCGAATTGAAGCGATGTTTGAGGCAATTTTCACCAAGTGAAAAGTGTTCTCTACTCGATTTTAATTATCATTTTTGGCATTTGATTGATGATTTCAAAAGAGAAATTTGGGAGTTTTTGACTAATGTTTCATAGAGTGAGTTTTGAGTATTGAACATCGATTCAGAGTTGTATTTGGGTGAAACTAATATGGTTGGACTCATAATTGAATAGGTTGTCGGATTTTGTGATTTTTATTGGGTTCCAAGGTGCGGGCCCGGGTTTGTTTCCATTGGCAATAATTGATTTAATTTAGTTGCTTTGGCTAGTTTCGAGCCGTTCGGAGGTCGGTACGCTAGGTGGCATTTTTGGAGCATCGTTTACCTTGCTCGGTATTGGATTTGTCTTGTTCGAGGCATATAACACTTCTAAACTTTGTGCTGATAGTATGAACCATGAATATACGTGTAATTTATTTGGTGTTGAGGTGATGGGTGTGTGGGCGTGCACTATATGGATTGTGAACCCGTTATTTCAGTGGTACTATGTAGTTACCTGATCTTATTTGTAACAATGAAATCTCTACGTACTAGAGCCATTGAGTTGTGATCCGTGTTATAAACCATGTCTAGGTTACATGATTATTCTGTTGGGACGAATTGAGGTCATTCAAGCTGTTGAGTTATTTACTTACATTGCAATTACATACTCGGTCATACGCATTCATATGCATTTCATATCTCAGTATCCGTTACCATCTACTGATACATTACATCATTATTTTTGGGCCGATTTTCATAATATTTTGAGCCTTAGAGACTGGAGAGATTGATGACTAAGTAAGGCCGAGTGTGAGCACGTAATTTTTGCCCTGCCTAAATAAATCCTAAAAAAATCCACAAAAACTAATGCTTTCTTGTTGTCTTTTGATTTTTACGAATTTCTCATTATTTGTTTATTTGCATTTAGTTGCATTCATGCATATTAAGAAATAAATTTAAATCCTAAAAAAATTATCAAAAAATATATATATTATCTTTTACTTGTTGCATTTTAGATCTTAATTACATGTTCAGTATTTAATCTCATATTAGTTGCATGTTTAATAATTGAAAATTATTTTTAAAAAAATTAAATTACATTAGTTTATTTCTTTGGCATATTGACAATAAAATAATTCAATTTTAATATAAATTAGTTTAATTGCTAATAAAGTCGTCTTGGCAAAATGGATTCAATTAAAATTAAGTTGGTTAAATTTGAAATTAAAGAAAGAATAGGGGATTGTTTAGGCTTCACATTTGAACTGGGCCAAGCAAAATTGGACAACCCAACTGCTCCAAATCCGCTCTAACCCCATTCCTATACCTCGCTTTTTTTTTTTTGGTTGTTGTCCGAGTTGTTTTGTTCCGGCTATCCGATTTGTATAAAATTAACCTACTGTTTGCCTATCATAAAAGGAGAAATTGAGGCTGTTGTTTAAATGTGTTCAATGTACAATTAAAAATGTAAAAAGACGGACAACATCGAAAGACATATCGAGAATTGCTCGTTGAAATTTGAGAATGAACCAGTTGTATATTTAGTAAACCAAGCAGATTGAAATCAATACACATAGATAGCCTACATCTGCGAATATTTGTTGTGTTTTGAAGAATGGTTAACACATTTTTTTATGTACAATTGAATTTAGTTGTGTATGGATCCCAATAGATTTACTTTTAAAATCATTGTATGAGTGTTGAGTTTAAACTGCAAACGGAATGTTGAAAAATACTGGTCATGATGGAGGCTAGGATAATTCTTTTAGGCCAATCTAAATAAATGACCGAACAAAATTCGTTTGGATGCGTCTTGTGCCTGAATAAAGGCCCAGATGTCTTTCCCCTTGTGACAATTGGGATTGGACCCATGTACAGTCTCAAACCTTGGGAAATAATTACTTATGAACCTTCATAGTTGCTTTATGCACGATCAATTAATAAATTATCTTAACTACGGGTACGATTCTCATTGCGTAGTCATGATACATAATCCTTATTCGAGTGTGTGTTTTACACGACTTGACCACAACTTTAATAATTAAAATAAATATATTGCGAATCACGGATACGTTTCATGTGGCGCTATTCGTGATGTGTACAAGATAACAAGTTAGCAACACCGCTACCTGTTTAAATAAACTCCATAATAGTATAACATAATTAAAAGCGTTACAAGGTAAAAATGCACATAAGACTTAAAATACGTAATAAAATAGATAATTAAGCCAAATATTAATTGTTAAGGGACCGTGCGAAAATTATGGAACTTGGGAGTGCCTCACACCATCTCCTAGGTTAACAGGATTCCTTATCCGGTCTTCTGTATTCGCGGACCATAAATAGTGTCAATTTCCTCGATTTGAGATATTAAATAAACTGCTAACGTGGGACACCATAATAGTAATCCCAAGTGGAAAGTCTAAATTAAATAAATAATCTAATTTTGAATAATGTCACTTTAATTGAAAAAACTTCCTATACCTCAGAATAAGGAGGTGTGACATCGAGGGCCTGATTGTGAAAATATTAATGGGATCGGGCTGTACGCCGCAGTAAGTATTATTGATTTATGATGGGAGCGAGTTGCACACCACAGTAGATATTGTTGATTTATGCCATGATTGGCTTATTATAGGGCTTGGACTGAAAGAGCCCCTCTGGAGTCTTTACACACCCCCGGTGAGCACAAGTACCTACTGAGTGTGAGTTCTGAGTGCGAGTGCCGAGCGACTGGGAGGATTGAGTAACTTTGAGGACTGAGTGACTTTGAGGATATGAGTGATTGGGAGGACTGACTGCATTGATTCGCTAAGAGTATGTATATGGTTTCATCACTGGATTATATTATAGTTGGCATGTATACATTGATGTGGAGGCTAAGATATGTGACACCGAGTGCCTTACCGTAATATTATCTATTTCTCGAAAAAAGGAGGTGTGACAGCTCTGGCGACTCTGCTGCGAATAGAAACCCAAAATTTCTGGTTCAGGGTTCAGAATTTGTGCTTAGAATACTGTTATACATGGCTGCTTGTGATTGTCTAATATTACTTGTTTGAGCCTAATGAGCTAAACGCTGCTTTTTACTGCTTTGATATTGCCACAAATTGTATATAAAACTGTTATGACACCCTTCTTCTCTCTGAATCTTCTAAATCTTCTGGGAAGCACATGTTGGCGTGGCTTCTTTTCTGTTAGAGTCATACCCTAATTTTAGAATGAGGACCAGATCAATTATAAAGCCGGATGGCCTTTTGGTTCACGGTACGTTGTGCCCTCCTCCGGCTCGAGTTGTCCGCAAGGGTATGCTAGGTCTAGAACAACATACCCCAGGATATAAACCTTGAATAACATAGCCTCATGCTGGATCCCTATTTGGAATGTTTGTTTGTGTCACGTGTATTTGACATTCGGGACTCAACACAAGGTTTGGGTATGTTTAGGACATGTGTATCCAATATAAAAGACCATCCTGATGATTTTACTTGCTACATGTGCATATCATTCTTTCGGCTTGCATGTTAACTGGCTTATATAATAGAGAAAGAAAATCGAGGAAAACCAAGAATGAGAGGTGGGAGAGAAAACTGTACCAGGTTTCTGAAAAATCCAGGTATTTAAAAAACATCAAAAATTTTCTGAATTTTTTTTTAAAGTAAAAAAATCATTTCCCAATGAGCCAATTTTTTCAAAAGTTATATTTTTCCTGTTGTGTCAAAATTTACCGAACTACGCGGGTCTGATTCTCACCGGATATGAGATACGTAATCAAACCTTATCGGTTTCGGCCCCTAAATTTTAAGAATCCAAAAAAATAAATATGTTCCTTTAATTCCTTATCTAGATGTCTTTTCTTAGAAAATCCCAACAAAAAATAAAAAGATTTTAAACCAAAAAATATTTTTTCTCTCTTTTAGTAGTTTTTCATTTGAAATAAAAATAAGAATTAAAAATCAAAAAATATTCTTTGTGTAACGACCCGACTGGTCGTTTTGAGCTTTAGCGGATTGTTACGCGGTTTGAGGCCATGAGTAGCTTCACTTCAGGTATTATGACTTGTATGTTAGGTCGAAATCGAAATTCGGGTAGTTCGGATTTGGATTTGGAAAGGAAATTCTCATTTCAAAAGCTTTAAGTTGGAAGAATTGGATAGTATTAGATTTTGAGTAAACGATCCCGGAATCGGGATTTGAAGGTTTCAGCAAGTTCGTATGATGATTTTGGTCCTAGGCGTATGTTCGGATCGGGTTTGGGATGACCCGGGAGCGTTTCGTCGCCTACTGTGGAAGTTAGCATTTTGGAAGAATTTCGTAAGTTTGGGTTGAAGTGCATTTCTGTTTTATCGATGTCTGTTTGGGATTCTGAGTTTGAGAATAGCTCCATATAGTGATTCTGGTATTGGGATCGCGATCGAAAGTGAATTTGGAGGTCCGTAGGTCATTTTGGAGTCATTTGGAGAAAGTTAGAATTTGAAGATTTTTGAGCAGTTTGACCGGAATTGGACTTTTTGATATCGAGGTCGGATCCGAATATCGGAAGTTGGAGTAGGTCTGTAATGTCGATTATGACTTGTGTGCTTTAGGTCAATCGGACGTGATTTAATAGGTTTCGACATCGAATATAGAAGTTTGAAGTTCTAAAGTTCAAAAAGCTCGAATTGGGGTGTGATTCGTGATTTCGGCATTGCTTGATGTTATTTGAGGCCTCGAGCAGGTCCGCATTATATTTTGGGATAGGTTTATATGATTGGACGGGGTCTTGGGGGTCTCGGGTGGATTGTGGGTGGTTAACGGATGTAAATTTAAAGTTGAGGAAGAACTGAAGCAGCTGGGCTTCTGGTGTAACCGCACCTCCGAGAAGAGAGCCGCAGGTGCGAGACCGCTAGTGCGGCTTCGTAGTCACAGAAGCGTGTTAAGGCAGAGCTGGGAAGGGCCGCATATGCGAGGGTATTTCCGCATCAGCCAGCAGGTGCGTGGTAAGCTCCACAGATATGGAATGTGTGTGGGGCAGCTGGGTCGCAGGAGCGGAATGGCACCTGCAGATGCGAAGGTACAAGTGCGCGTGAGTGACCGCAAAAGTGAATTTCGCCATGCTTGAAGAGGAATACACCTGCGATGAATTTCCGCAGGTGCGGCTGGTGCACCGTAGCTGCAAAATGGTTGGAGGCAGTGTGTTCTTTTAAAATTAGGAATTGGCCATTTTCTCCCTTTTTCCATTTGGGGTGGGCGATTTTTTAAGAGCTTCAAGTGGGGATTTTCATCATCAACGACAATGTAAGCTATCCCACCTATATTTAGTTAAATACATTGATTATGTATTGATTTTAGCATGAAAATTAGTAGAAATTTGGGAGATTGAGGAAAACCTAGAAAATTTGTATTCTTTGATTTTAACCACGATTTTTGAAATGAAAATAAGAGTAAATTATATGTTTGAGTTAGTGTGGTTATGCAAAACTTTATCTTCAAAATATTTTGAAATCCGAGCACGTGGACTCGAGGGAACTTTTGTTAACTTTTTGATCGGGGTTAGAAATTGTTATAAATTGGGTTATTATGAGCAATTGAACATGTATTAATGGGTTTACATAATTATTGGCTAGTTTTGGAAAGTTGTGCATCAATTTGCATCTTCGGAACGGCGTGAAATGTCGGTTATGGAACTTCGGAGCGAGGTGAGTCTCCTTTCTAACCTTGTAAGAGGGAATTGTCCCCATAGGTGAATTAATTGAATATGTGTTCCTATTTGTTTGGGCTACGTGTGAACGAGGTGACAAGAGTCCGTGCGTAGCTACTATTATGCTTATGTTCGGGTAGTCTAGGGCCCACGAGCATGCTTTACTTGTAATATTTGCAACCTTGTAGTCAACTTTAAAATGCTTAAAACATAGCGAACATATAAATAAATTTCTAAAAGTATAGATATCATTTCTTGACTTTTAAAAGCGAAGCTTGCCTTTTTCCTGAATAATTGCTCTTTGATGAATTCTTTATTTGACTGTTTTAGTGTGTTTATCCATTGTGGAATGGGCTGAATCCCTGGGTAGATTAAATAGATGCATCTACTGTTCGCACCATTCGACCCTCTGACAGTGCACAGTTTAAATATTGTTGAATCGGGCCATATGACCCCGGTATGATTTGTGCATGCTTGTATTACTTGCCTTGAAATTTATAGATGTTGATATTTGTTCTCCCTGGCCTGAGATAAATGAATAAATGTTGAAAAATAATATTGGAAATTTCCTATAAACGAAAGAATTGATTACTTGCCTCATGCTACTGAATTGCATCCATTTTTATGAAAATCCTCGATTTTTTTATATTGTTGATAGATTATTATTGGACGACTAGTAATTTTCAAAGTCGGCCTCTCATCTCTACTTCTTCGAGATTTGACGAGAGACTTACTGAGTACACGTTGTTTTCGTACTCATGCTACAGTTGTTGTGCATTTTTGTTGCACAGGCACATGTACCTCTAGAGGCCTAATAGGCGTAGCAGCATGGATTATAAACAGACTTAGGTGAGCTGCATCTCTTGAGGCGACCCGTAGCCGGCATAGTCTCTTCCAGTGTATAGTATTTACCTTCTGCCTAACTTGTATTGCAGACAGTTATTGTACGTCATTTGATTTTCTAGAAATAGCTCATGCACTTGTGACAGCGGGTTCTGAGATGATTATTGGGTATTTAATATTAAAAGTTGTAACCATTTTTATTTATTCAGTGATAATTACCTTTTACTAGTAAATTAAAGGAAATTATGGTTCCTAAAATACTAAAATGGGAATTTAATTAACTTCTTGGTGTTGTCTTGACTGACAGTGGTGTCTGATGCCATCACGACCCTTAGTGGATTTTTGGTCGTGAAAACATGGTATCAGAGCACTAGGTTCCCTTAAGTCTCACAAGTTATGAACGAGTCTAGTAGAGTCTCCTGGATCGGTACGGAGACGTCTTTACTTATCTTCAAGAGGCTACATGGATGTTATGAGAACTTCCCTTCTTGATTCCTCATCGTGCGATTTGATTCCCTTGGAGGCTTATGCCTTCATTTCCTTTCCATTCAATTTTATGCGATGCAAGGATCTAGTCATGAAATGGCGAGTGAGTAATTGTAATGTTACTACA
This sequence comes from Nicotiana glauca, assembly GCA_026770625.1. Taxonomy (NCBI): domain Eukaryota; kingdom Viridiplantae; phylum Streptophyta; class Magnoliopsida; order Solanales; family Solanaceae; genus Nicotiana; species Nicotiana glauca. The sequence goes on from MU666743.1 coordinate 171,092, forward strand.
AATGTGGTGTGGGATGTTTCTCTCTGCGTGGTTGTTTGAGCTATTATCGTTGCCTTGCGGAAGTATATTCTGTCATTCTAGCTCAGTAGCTGAACTTCTAAGAGCTTCGAGGTTATGCACATGTTACGATGATGATTATGAGCGGTTATCGCACATTATTGATGAGAGGGTGGAATGCTTGCCTTTGTGTCGGGTCAGTGAATGACTTGACAAGAGGTTTACTAAGTGTATGATTCAGAGATCTAGTATCTTATTTCCGGTGAAGGAAAGGCAATCGAACTATAGACTATCAACTTTCTCTTGATATAGTAACGAGACTTGGTATTTTCAAGTGTGGTGGAATTTTTATCTACGATGTGGTATCGTTATCCTCGATTGTATGTGTTAAGTTTGCCGGTGTATTGATCTTTTGCAATTTGCCTTTAGACATGGTATTGTTCAATGGAGTCAGGGAACGATTATCAGATATCACGATGTGTGGTGGTTCAGGATCGAATTGGTATTTCTAATGTTGACGGCTCAAGAAAGATGATCTTCGGAAAGGTTTAAAGTAGTAGTGATTTGTTCGTGAAAGAGCTAAAGAGATAGATGTTGACAAAAGGCAACAACTTGGTGGCAAAGGACGAGAAAGGACATGTGGGAAATATCTTATGGTGATTAAACTTCTAGAAAGCCTATTGTGGATAATAGGAGCCGAGCACTTGCTCAAGGAGTGAGGTTGACCAAAGTTGGAGAGTGGCGGAGTAGCTTATGGATTTTTTGGTAGGATAACTACACACTCGGAGAAAAAGTAAAGAGTGAATTGCGATTCAGGCTAGACAGTGACTGGATTTACAGACTTGACTTGACATATATTATATGGCAGGAAATTTGATATGACAGGAAGGAGTTTCTTGATATAAAGTAGGATACAACGTGACTTTGAATTGGAAGATATTGTCACACATTTAGTTGTTGTCCATAAGAAGTGAACGGACTAGTACAATTAGTTAATGAGTACTAACTCATGGTAGGTTATTGATGTTGTAGTGGTTGTAACCTGTGCAGCGACATTGGAAAATGCCGGCGCATAATTTTCACAAGTGGGTTATCTCCTGTGAGCAGATCAACGGTCGCATGGCCGGCGAAGGTTCTACAAAGAATTCTACCGGCTATATGGTAAGGAGATTGGTCATGTGAATGTGGTTAATGATTCAGAGCATTCATAAAGGGTTTTAGAAAAATATTTCGAGGAATATGGCGGGTTGGTTGTGCAAGATCGTGTGAAAAATGAAGAAAGAACCTTGGTAGGTTCCAGAGTTGTGTAAAAGTGTCTTCAAGCTAAGTGGATGAGTCCCATCGCCTGCGATTAGATTGCATGGTTATTCACTTGCGAGTTTCAGGTTATCGGCATATTGGTGAGTTATTACCGCTAATGGAAAAGAACACAAGTGGAAATTTGGGCAAAGGAAATTATAAAGGTGTGCTACAGTTGGCCTTATTGACTCATATTTATGCTTTGGGAAGACTCAGGATTTGTGTTTCATACGGAGGTGGGTTACAAGTAAGTAATTCAATCTAGTGCACCATGGAGAGAGGTATTTATATGCCGGCGGAGCCTTGGAGTTGATTATATTCGGGAGCAAGCCAGAGTAGGTGACTCTCTAGTGGATTCAAAGGTTAAAAATACAGTGCCTAAGGATTCAAACCCGTAGTATGGTTAAGGATCGAGATTTTATAGTGGATTATGATAAGAAGCTCGAGATGTTCTATGATATTTTTGGCTGGCAGTGTAGCATTTGGAGGAAAGAGAGAAGATGCCTTCGGATTCATAGAGGAATTACCATAATGGGTGCATCAGTTAAAGATGTGAATGTTCGTGTAAAGAGGGTATGAAACGGTTCATGGGCGTGGAGACAATGTGGTTTCGTAGAATGGGGTCACTCTAGATGAGTTCGTATTTAGATTGGTGAGGGGAAATGAACTATTATTATTTGTAAGGTAAGTTAAGGATGAATTAGAGGAAGTTAGATTTGTTAGCCATGGTTGAAATGGCTTAATCTTGGCGGTGGCCAGTTCATTCAATGTAATTATGTTATGCATGTGATTTGGGCGGTACGTGCGAGGTATGACAGCTGCCGTAATTGATCCTATTTGGAAGTATTCAAGTATTATGGCCTGGTAGTGTAGGCGGATCCTGGAAGGGTTATGGGGGTTCAGACTACTTGAGGATTTGAATGTTTTACGGTCATGAGAAGTTACTTGCGTGTTTCTTTGGTTCTCTTGGAATGAGCTAAGTAAAAGATTTCTGCATGATGAAGTGTATACCCTATTAGTGGTTCATGCATTATGATGGAATTCTTATACTGACGCATATTGGCATTTTAGGTGCAGTGAGAGGTATGTAAATTGAGAGTGAGGAACCGAGTTTACGGTTCAGTGTTGGCAAATATGTCACGAGCTCGGATGAGCAGGGAGGGGATTGAAATATTTGGAGTAAGATGGTATTTTCTTCGACATCACCAGTTATGATGAAATAACCAGGGATGGTATTTTCTTCGACATCACCAGTTATTGGGTTATGGACAATGGAGGTTTACTCCAGTTATGATGGTTGTTCTTGAGAGTTATAGGAAAAGGGGTATTTAAGGACCCTTGGAAGGTTATTTGTCTAGGGCAGTGCGATCAGAATCGGCTTGAGGTACATGGATGGATTTAAATATGAAGGTGGGCTCTATATCGGGCCGGATGTGTTCATTTCAGAGAAGCGCTCCTTATGACGGAGTATTCATAAGTTTGATGCTATTACGTTGTTAGTTATTTCGTTTAATACTATATTGGGCCGCGTGAGATAAGAAACAGCTTGCTAAATTTCCAATATATTGAGGTTCTGAGTGGCGATGGTGTTATGTGAGCAGTATGACTCTTGAGTTTCAGATCACATATTGCACCTCCGTTGTGCTTAAGTTTGTTAGCTTATGGCGCTATATATCACCCCAGGGATGGTATTGTGAACTTAGCGTGCTTGTGACCGATATTCTGTATTTTGTAAGTAATGAGCAATTAAGCTCGATGTGTATCCCCTTATGTGAATTTTATGTGTGGAATGGGTGGCACGCCGCCACGGGCATGTTATTTTGGATCAGGTTGCATGCCGCAATAATATGACATTGAGTACAGTTTTCTACATTCTATTTTCTTTCTTTTGTTTCTCATTTCTTTTCTGAGCGATGGCTAGTGCCTTCCAGAGTTCGTTTCCTTTATGTATCACATTTGAATTGGTAGCCTATTGGCACATCGTGGCAGCATATGAGACCCTTGGTCATGACTGGAGTGGCTTGTTGCCTGAGCTATTTGTACTGGGTGAGACAAGGATTATTGGATCTAGGATCAGTGCGATCGGAATTATATGAAGCAAATTAAAAAGCAAATACCATCATTTGGTTCAGAATATAGTGATGATTCTTGTCAGGAGTATAGACTCAACGGTTTGTTAGCTCTGCATCTGATTATGAATTCTTCATGTCTCTTTCGTCATTACGGTATTATAACAGTAGGAGCAACACTTATATATGTCATGAGGTGCATTGGGAGCATTAGATTCATGGAATTTCAGCTATCGTTATCAGAGAATGCTATCATGGTCATGTTAATTATGCAACGCATAGTGTGGACTCAGCAATGGTATGCAATCATGCATCGGTGCCATCATGTGCTGATTGATATGGTGTTCGCAGATTGGCAGCGGGCCTGGCAGAGAATTTTGGGTGTTGAAATTTGGGTTCAAAGCTTATTGCTTGAACAAATGAGTATATCTTCAGATTTTATCGAGCTAATGTGCTCAACCGAGTGGTGATAGCACGAGTAGGTGCACAAGGTGTTTAACAGCGATTTCAGACAAACCCCAGCACAGTTCATAGCACGTTCGAGGACGAAAGTATATTTAAGTGGGATAGGATGTAACGACCCCACTGGTCGTTTTGAGCTTTATCGGATTCTTCAGTGGTTTGAGGCCATGAGTAGCTTCACTTCACGTATTATGACTTGTATGTTAGGTCGGAATCAAAATTCAGGAAGTTCGGATTTGGATTTTGAAATGAAATTCTCATTTCAAAAACTTTAAGTTGGAAGAATAGGCTAGGATTGGTTTTTGAGTAAATGACCCTGGAATCGAGATTTGATGGTTCCAGCAGGTTCGTATGATGTATTTGGACCTGGACTTATGTCCAGATCGTATTTTGGATGACCCATGGGCGTTTCGATGCCTATTGTGGAAGTTAGCATTTTGGAAAAATTTCATAAGTTTGGGTTGAAGTGTATTTCAGAGTTATCGATGTCCGTTTGGGATTCAGAGTATGGGAATAGCTCCATATGGTGATTCTGGTATTGGGAGCGCAGTCGGAAGTGAGTTTGGAGGTCTGTAGGTAATTTTGGAGAAGTTAGACCGGAAGTGAACTTTTTGATATCGGGGTCGGATCCCGATTCCGGAAGTTGTAGTTGGTCCATAATGTCGAATATGACTTGTGTGCCAAATTTGAGGTCAATCGGACATGATTTGATAGGTTTCACCATCGAATGTAGAAATTTGAAATTCTAAAGTTCAAGAAGCTCGAATTGAGGTATGATTCGTGATTTCGGCGTTGTTTGATGTGATTTGAGGCCTCAAGCAGGTACGCATCATATTTTGGGAATGGTTGGTACGATTGGATGGGGTTCCAAGGGCCTCGGGTCGATCCGAATGGTTAATGGATGGAAATTTGAAGTTGAGGAAGAGCTAAAGTAGCTGGGCTTCTGGTGTAACCGCACCTGCGAGAAGAAGGCTGCAGGTGCGAGACCACAAGTGCCGCTTCATGATCGCAAAAGAGCATTCGAGCAGAGCTGGGAGGGCAGTTGGGTCACACAAGCAGAAGGGCACCCGCAGGTGCAAAGGCAAGTGACCGCAGAAATGGATTTCGCCAAGCATGAAGAGGACCGTACCTGCGATGCATTTCCACAGGTGCGGCTGGTGCACTGCGGGTGCGAAAACGCTGGAGTTAGTTTGTTCTTTTAAAATCAGGAATTGGCCATTTTCTCCCATTATTCATTTGCCGTGGGCGATTTTTTGAGACCTTCAAGTGGGGATTTTCATCATCAACGACAAGGTAAGCTATCCCCACCTATCTTGAGTTAAAAATATCGATTATGTATAGATTTTAGCATGAAAATTGGTAGAAATTTTTGAGTTTGAGGAAAACCTAGAAAATTTGTATTCTTGAATTTTGACCACGATTTTGGACATAAAATTGAGAGTAAATTATTTATTTGAGTTCTTGAGGTTATGGGAAAACTTTACCTTCGAAAAATTTCAAAATCCGGGCACGTGGATATTTTTGTCAACTTTTTTATCGGGGTTAGAAATTGTTATAAGTTGGATAATTATAAGTAATTGAACATGCATTAATGGGTATACATAATTATTGGTAAGTTTTGGAACGTTGTGCATCAATTTGAGTCTTCGAAAGGGCGTGGAATGTCGGTTAGGGAACTCCGGAGCAAGGTGAGTCTCCTTTCTAACCTAGTAACACGGAATTGTCCCCATAGTGAATTAATTGGATATGTGCTCCTTTTTGTGGGGGCTACGTACGCACGAGGTGACGAGAGTCCGTGCGTAGCTACTATTATGCTTATGTCCGGGTAGTCTATGACCCAAGAGCATGCTTTACTTGTAATATTTGCAACCTTGTAGTCAACTTAAAAATGCTTAAAACATATCAAACATACAAATAAATTTCTAAAAGGCTAGACATCATTTCTTGACTTTTGAAAGCGAAGCTTGCCTTTTTCCTGAATAATTGCTCCTTGATGAATTCTTTATTTGACTGTTTGAATGTGTTTATCTATTGTGGAACGGGCCAAACGCCTCGGTAGAGTAAATAGATGCACCTATGGTTCACGCCATTCAACCCTCTAGTAGTGCATAGTTTAAATATTGTTGGATCGGGCCGTATGACCTCAGAATGGTTTGAGCATGCTTGTATTGCTTGCCTTGAAATTTATAGATGTTGATATTTGTTCTCCCTGGCCTGAGATAAATGTATAAATGATGAAAAATTAATTTTAAACTTTCCTATGAATGAAAGAATTGTTTACTTGCCTCATGCTACTGAGTTGCATCCATTTTTATGAAAATCCGCGATTTTCTATGTTCTTGATATATTATTATTGGACCACTAGTAATTGTCAAATTTGACCTCTCGTCTCTACTTCTTCGTGAGACAGGATACTTACTAAGTACATGTTGTTTTTGTACTCATGCTACACTTGCTGTGTATTTTTGTTTCACAGGCACATGTACCTCTAGAGTCCTAATGGGCATAGCAGCATGGATGATACGGTGATTTAGGTGAGCTGCATCTCTCGATGCTGCCCGCCACTGGTGTAGTCTCTTTCAGTGTATAGTTTTTACCTTCTGTCCGATTTGTATTCAGACAGTTATTGTGCTTCATTTGATTTCCTACAATTAGCTCATGTACTTGTGACATCGGGTTTCTGGATGATTATGAGATATTTAATATTAAAAGTTGTAACCATTTTTATTTACTCAGTGATAATTACCTTTTACTAGTTAAATTAAAGGAAATTATGGTTCCTAAAATACTAAAAATGAGAATTTAATTAACTTCTTTGTGTTGGCTTGCTTGACAATGGTGTCCAGCGCCATCACGACCCTAAGTAGATTTTGGGTCATGACAGTTTGTTTTCTTTAGAAGTTTTTCTTTTCTAGATGTCAAAAAAAAAAATTGAAGTCCAAAAGTATTTTTGCTTTTCTTTAGAAGTTCGCTTTCGGAAATTAAAAAGAAAACTCAGAAAAATTGAAACATTTTCTTAGAAATCTCTCTTTCGAAAATTCAGAGGCAACATCAAAATCCAAAAATTTATTCTTTCTACTTTAGGAAAAGAAAATGAATCAAAATTCAAACAAAAATATTTTATTTCGACTTTTGAAATTCCCAAAGATTCGAAACAAAAGAAAAGAAGTTTTTAGAAGTCTTTCTTTAAAAAGAAATAAACAATTCAAAATAAAAAATATATTCCTTATTAGAAGCTTTTGTAATATGATTTGCGTATTTAAATAAATGTTGAATAACTTAGAAAAAATAATTAACTCATTTACCTTGTTCCTAGTATCCCTGAACTACGTAATGATCTGATTCATGTGACATCATGATACGTAGGCAATCCATATCGGATTCGATCATAGACATAAAAAATTGAGTGAGAAATAAATCGAATTAAAAGGAGAAAGAAAGAAAGAAAGAAAAATTGAGTGAAAAAGAAAGAAAAGAGTGACAAATATAAAGAGAAACAAAGAGCGAAAACCACAAAAAGAGAAAAAAATCAAGATGTTAAGATCCAAAAAATAAAAAGAGAGTGGAAATGAAAGAAAATAATTACAGAGTGGAAACAATATAGTGAAATTTGGATGAAACATGCAACCCTCGCAAAAACATTTTAGAAGCGTTTAACTGTTCAGGTGCATTGCATCCCCAATGTGCGATTTTCTATCTGTTAAATATCCCAAAACTGACAAGGTCGTTGTGTGTGCAAACAAGCCAGGTTTTGGTTCAGGTGGTTGGTTTTGTTGGTAATCTGGATTCTCACTCTTATTTTACAAGATCGAAAGGAAAGGTTCCAATGACCTCTTAAAGCAATCTATGCACTATTAATCCTGAGGATAGCCCCGAACCACCTGTTTCACAACCTGAATTGGCAACTGTCAAAGAAAATAAGATGTTGTGTCTCTGCATGCTGAAAATGTGGGATGCTGGTCTAATGGTAGGGAACTTCCAAGTGCAATTCCTGGATTCCCAGAGTTGATCCCAAGGATGAGTGGAAAAACTAAAATCCCTATGACCAACCCATTTATCCCGTGTGGGTACCCTACAATAACATACAACTTTATCGGTACGCCTTCTCTGGTTCGGCCCCAGGCACCATTTTTTAGGGCACCCTCAATATTTTGTTTTTCGCACCACCAATCTTCACCATCGCACAATCAACTGTGCTGAGTCCATGTTTTGAACCCTGATAAGTTAGGATTTTTAACATGATTATACCCTCTACTTGCTATTGCTTTTGTTACAAATTGCCACAAAATGCTTACAAGTTGCGCTTGATTGCAGGTTTGGGCGACAAGATGACAAATGTCAAAGATCGGCTCAAAACGGAGGGAAACCTGCCAAGTGTCAAAGACCAAGTAAAGTGAGGAAAAAAAAGACCTAGCGCGGACCGCACTGATATGCCATGCGGCCGCACTAGAAGATTCAGAGAGTGGCTAATTCAAGGGTAGTCCGCGCGGCCGCGCTCCATTTATACGCGGTCCGCGCCAGTGAGGTTCATAGACCAACAATTTCAAGACAAAGTCCCACGTGGCCGCGCTACATTTCTACGTGGTCCGCGTGGATGAGATTTAGAGAGTTGGAGTTTTGGTAAAATATAGCCACGCGACCGCGTTGTATTTCTGCGCGGTCCGCGCTAGTTTCTCACTGCGGCCGCGCTATATTTCTGCGCAGTCCGCGGTCCCAACTTCAGAGAGTAGAGTTCAAGAGTCCAAGAGCCAACGCAGTCGCGCTACCTTTTTGCGCGGTTCGTGCTGACCCCGCAAGGGTATTTTTGTCCAGTTTTTCCAACCCGGTATAAATAGGACATTTTACCATTTTTGGGTTATGTTTTATATTCTAAACAAGAGCTGCGCTCGTGAGAACCATGTTTTAGCCTATTTTGGGCATTTTAGCATTAATTCTTCCACAGATTCTTGTAGTTTAACTTTAGTAATTAATTAATATGTTTAGTTCTTCATCTATTCCTTCTGTTTCTTCTTTAATTATGTCTAGCTAAACCCATTGGATAGGGTTGTGGCTCAACCTTAGTGTAGGTAATTGATGGGTGTTGCTTCTTAATGATAGATTGATATTGGGTGTTTGTTATTTGGGTTAATTTTATGCTTTAATTAAGGATTGGTGGTTGCAAATATTGATTATAGCTTAGTGGGTTTTGCCTCTTCTTAAGAGAGAGAGTGTATGACCCCAAAATTAACCCAACAAGGAATTGGGATAGACCCATGAGAAATGGTAGTCCCAATTAACGGGTTAAATCTCGAGAGAAAAATCACCCTACTTGAACCCTAGTTGCTTGGTCTAATTGGCCTACCCAATTGGTCTTGAGAGAGTCAATTGGGCAACATTTCTCTCTCTACCGAGAGGTGTGAGAGTTGGTACAATTGTGCAACTGTTATAACATTGATCCCAAATATATCAATCTATTATTAGTAGTTTCTACCCATTAGTTAACCACCTAGGTGATGTCATAGCCCTAGTGCCTTTCTCTATCTTAATTACAACTTAGAAAATATCCCTTTAGAATAATTTAGTCTTAATCCTTAGTTGATAATAGTAGTTTATAAAAGAAAACCCAAAAATGTTAGGAGTGCAATTAGAAGCACAAACGCATTCTTAGTCTAGACAAATACGCAGCTCCACTCCAAGCTCTCTGTGGAAAAATCAACCCCGATACTACCATTCGGGTAAAAGCTGTAGCACCCGCTCTTCCTACCATTGTGTAAGGTCGAGTTGGCAGCGATCACTTTTTGGCGCCGTTGCCGAGGAGCTTACGGTGTTGACTATCTGTGTATCTAGGTTTGTGTTTTGCTTCTCTTTCCTTCTTTTTAATGACTCTATTTGTGTCGATCCATCAATTACAAATGGCTCTAAATGGAAATGGCCCTCTTGGCAACATGGTCGCGGGGGAGGATGTTGAGGATCTTGAACAAAAAGATGTATTACCTCAAGCTCCAAGGATAAGACGAAATTCCAATGCAAATGCTAATGCAAATGATAACATACTAGACCCTCCTCCGCCTCCACCAACAGTAGCTCCAAGAGTCCTTCCAAACCAGGGTTATGCAAGTGCCTTAGTTCCTGCCCGAATCCGGGCGGGGAACTTTGAAATCACTAATGTTATATTGACTTTGCTCGAACAGAGAGGGTATTTTACGGGTGCCTCCGACCAAAATGCATACAAGCACTTGAAGGGGTTCGTAGATACTTGCTAGGGGGGTAAATAAACAAACGTGTCAGGGGATGCTTTGAGATTGAGGCTTTTCCCGTTCTCTCTTCGAAGTAAAGCATTGGATTGGTTAGAAAGGCTTCCAAATCTTTCCACCACAACGTGGGATGAATTGGCGGACAAATTTATTGCCAAGTTCTTTTCTCCAAGTCATATGGCGGCACTCCGTGATGAAATTCTGGCTTTCAAACAAGAGCCAACGGAACCTTTGCACGAAATATGGGAGAGATTTAGAACTATGGTTAAAGAGTGTCCAAATAATGATATGAATGATGTGATGATTCAACAAACATTCTATAGGGGCATCAACACAACCAACCAATGTATTGTGAACCAATTGGCGGGTGGAAATTTTATGAAGCTCCCATACAATGAAGCTTGTGATGTGTTAGATGAAATGGCCGATACCTCTTCGGCATGTCAAAGCCGGGAAAACGTTCCTCAAGGTGACCCTAATGTCATACATTTGCATAAGGAGTTGCATGATCACGGCCAAGCCATTTCCGAACTCACAACAACAATGAACCAATTGGCGAAGGCACAATTGCAACAAGTTCAAAACCCGCGCCAAGTCAATGCCATGGAAGGAGTGAATATGATGAAAAGAAGGCAAAGAGGGCAACAACCTCAAGGAAATTTTGATAACTATGATGGTTGTGGTGGTCATTCGAACGAGTGCTATGATGAGCAAAGTGAAGATTGTCAATATGTTAATAACTACCAAGGAAATAGAGAAAACTAGGGAAATCAACAATGGCGACCCTAAGGAAATTGGGGCAATCAACAATGAGGCAAAAATTGGACTAACAATAATCAATAACATAGTGGTGGAAATTGGAATGGGAACAACCAAAACAACAATTGGGGGAATCAAGGTAACAATGGTAGAAATTGGAACGGAAACAACAACAACAACAACAATTGGAACAACAACAATGGTCAAGGTGGGTGGAACAACAATGGTGGGTAAGGTAATCGGGGGCAAGGCTTTCAAAGGCCTCCAATGTTTCAACATCCGAACAACCCGCCACCGTTTCAATCTCAAGGGTCTAGTTCTTCGGGAAATTATTTTGGGAGAATTGAAGTTATGTTTGAGCAAATGATGGAGAAGAACCAAGACTCTGATGCTCAATTGGCTTCACACAACACTTCCATCTGTAACTTGGAGGTGCAACTTGGTCAAATTTCTCAATCTTTAAATACTCGCCCAAAGGGTGCCCTACCAAGTGACACGGTAGTAAACCCTAAGGGTGGAAGAGGCGGTGATGTGCATGCCTCAAGAGAAAATCAAGTTATGGTTGATGAAGATGAGTTGTGTGATAATGATATGCCTTTGGTGGTTGAGGATATAGTGGAACCCAATTTGAACAATGATGTGCGGATTGATATTAATGATGTTGATGAGGAGACACAAGAGGCTGTGAACCCGTCTAGGGAACACGTGATTAATATGCCCGAGCCGGTGGCGCCCAAAGCCAAGGCACCCTTGCCCAGGCCTCCTCCACCTTACTCTCAAAGGCTAGCAAAGCAAAAAGCAGACAACCAATTCAAGAAGTTCATTGAAATGATGAAGAGTCTTACCATAAATGTGCCACTGGTGGAAGACCTTGAACAAATGCCGGGGTACGCAATATTTATGAAGGATTTGGTTACCAAGAAGAGGTCAATGGAGTGTGAAACAATCAAGATGACGCATCAAGTGAGTTCTATTTTTCATTCTATGGCCCTAAAACTGGAGGATCCCGGAGCTTTCACTATCCCTTGCACTATTGGTAGCGCAGAGTTTGCTAAAGCCTTGTGTGACTTGGGGGCTAGTATTAACTTGATGCCCTATTCGGTTTTCAAGACCTTAGGGATTTGTCAACCTAGACCAACTTCCATGCGACTTCAAATGGCGGAGCGATCAATGAAGCGTCCTTTGAGCATAATTGATGATGTCCTTGTTCGTGTTGATAAGTTCATATTGCCGGTGGATTTTATGATATTGGACTGCGAGGTAGATTTTGAGGTGCCAATCATTCTTGGAAGACCTTTCCTAGCTACAGGGAAGGCATTGGTGTCGACGCCCCTATTGTTTCTAAAGCGGAATTGGGTTCACGACATTCGGGAAGACAACTCTTATCCCATTTGGGAATAGGGTTTTTGGAGTTTGGAGAGTCGTCACCTAATGATTATAGTGCATTAGGACACTTTTAGAAGAATTAAATATGCAGACCAGAGTTTTGGGTAAGGGCTTGAAATTATCTCGAGGGGAAGGTGTTAGGCACCCCTCAAGATCCACTGGTGTGGTTCCCGGCCATGCTACAATTGTGACTTTAAATGCAAATGCGAATAAACTAACAAGTATAACAGGAAGCACAAAAAGGTTAAAAGAAGTGCTGAAATTCAGAAAGGGGGCTGTTTAGTTGTAAAAGGAATGTGCAAGTATAGGGAAGAAGTCAAGCAATTAGTTTAAGCAAACCAAAAATCGTGTGAGAAACAAAAGTTGAAAGTGCAGCGACTTTTAAAGTTCAAAAAAATGTTAAACTAATAAAAGGAGAGGGGAGACCTATGTTTATACATTACATGGATCATTCACATAACACTGGTACCCAATTATACACATAGTGTTATTGTGTAATCATCATCTCCATGTCTACCCTTCCCACCCCGTTAAGGTATTAAAGCGCGGAACAGTATCGTTTACTTATCACATGCTAATACCCGTCCCAATCCTATCAGTCCCGGAAGTATTAGGACTTCTAATCCTAAAAGGAAAGAAAGGGATGGAGGCCTTTGTGGAGTTTAAAGGATAAAATTCTAGCTCGACATTCAAAACAAGTATCAAATAAAGGGAAGAATAAACAAGCAAATAAGGCTCAAACAAACCCCAGAAATCAAATAAGCATATAGTTTAGCATGCCTTGACAAATACTGATTTGGTCTTAAATTAAAGTTAAGCAGCGAGTGGACTGGTTCAACACATATATTCAGACAGAAATTCTGCATTAGGAAACTCGGATACAGTTTTCAGAGACTGACCCAATGATTAGTTAACCAACCTTTTGTCTATGTGCTGAATAAAAAGAAACTAGGTAGAGGATCTACCGATTTCAGGAATAAAAAGAGTTACCAGTTTGACAGAAATAAATGAATTTCAGAAAAGATGCAAATTGATTTTTGAAAAAGAGTTATCAGTTTTAACAGAGCGAAACGAGTTTCAGAAAAAGATGTGCAGACTGATTTTGGAAAAGAGTTACTAGTTGTTTCAGAAAAGATGCAGACTAATTAAAAGGTTTACGAGTTTCAGGAAAGTGCAGATTGATTATAGATAAAGGTTTACCAATTTTAGCAGGTTTTAGAAAAGAGGTAGAAAATTACTAGTTTTAGTAAAATAGATACGAGTTCCAGCAATTGATACTGTTTTAAAACGAATGAGGCTGTTAAAAATAGAGATTTCCTATAGGCATGCTTTCTATACGTTTACTGATTTTAATACCTTTTCAGACATTAACAGAAGTCTTATGCACATGATGTCTATATGCAACCTTATTATTAAACCTACAAACGGTTTGCCTAATGACATTTGTATATGCAGAAATACATGAGCCTATAGACATGATCTCTATATGTGTATTTGCGAAAGAATGAGAAATTAACCCTTATAGGCATAGTATCTACCCTTTGTGCATAAAATAAACCCCATCCCATTTTTCTACTAAATCCCCATGAGATTATTATAAACTATTACAGCCCAATAAATCAAGCTGGAAATTAAAAGTGCATCGAAAGCTAACAGCTAGATCTGAGCAGCCTAATTCAACCTTAATGTTTAACAATATGCGATTGAGCCACTTCCGGGATCCAGATTTCCAAAGCCTTCTCTTTATCTAGGGTGTTTCAAAGTTCCAAGGAATCTAAAGGATTATCGGCATTGCTTACACCCAAGATACCATTAGAATAGAAGCAGTGCAGTATGGAAGAGCCAGCTCTCAAGCATCCAAGTTCAGAGGGAGCTCAGGGGGTCCCAAAGCATGGCTTGCAAGAGAGGGGCAGAACTTACTAGCTAGGAGTAAGTGCAAAGTTAAAGTAGAATTGGGGAGCCATGCCATGTGGTGGACATACCTAGCAAAAGTAGGCTGGCACACCCCTGATCACCTGCTTGGTCAAACACACCAATAACAGACCCTTGAAGGTCAGACCAGGGTCTGGACAGTGATTAGGACACTGCTAGACCAAAGTCTAAAGCTCAAAAACACATAAAGGAGGGAAAGGGAAGGGGAACTGATTGAGTTTGGGATTCAAAGAATCCAATCCAGAATCATGGACAACAATTTTAGAGTGTTGACATGCCCTGAACTATAACTAACATATAAAGGGGTATGAGTGTTTGGGATTCATAAAGTATCAAATTCATGACAAGCAACTGACAGGATACATAATATTGAATTACAAAGGAAAAAGGGAACATGTTATAGTATGCTAGCAGCAAATGTCAACTAAAGAATTGGACAGAAGTGCACAGAAATAAAACACATTATGGTGGAAACGTGTAAACTAACTAAGACATACCAGTATAGAAGAAAAAGAGTGCAGGAGAAAGTAGAGCAAACAAAGTCCACAGCAGCACACGTAAAAGAAAGAGAATTTTTAAGTGAGAGTGACTTGTGAACTCATATTGTGTTATGTGCTTGTGTGTGTTCAAAGAGAAGGGAGGATAGTATTTATAGTTTTGAAATTAGGTAGGGAACAAGGTAATAAAATAATCATGCATCAATCAGTAGCAGAAGATCCCTTTAATTGAGGAATCTAAATTTGAACAGTAAAGGGCAAGAGTTATTTGAGGAAGGAGATCAAGTAAGCATATTGTGCATAGCATACAAATAAGGTGTAAATACATAGGGGTTTTAATTAAGGAAAGAATGTTTAAAACACACGGTCAGCTTAAATAAGGCAAGAACACGGTAAGTCAATTAACACATAGTAAATCAGGGAATCAAGGATTCAAAAATCAACAATGAACCCATCCAGAAATAGGGGAGTCAAAAGGCTAAAGAAAGTTCTCAAACCAGTCAAGGAAAGAATCAATCAACCTTACACGAGGAAACCTGAAATTAGTCTAAGATTGAAATTTATTTTGGAGGGATAACCAACGTATATAAAGAGTGCACAACATCAGGTATGTGAGGTTACACAAATTTAGAGATGAGAACCAGACAAAATACATAGCAGATAACCTCATAAGAAACATTCAAAAACCTCAAAAGAAACCAAGATTCCTGACATGCAAGTTCTAGAATGTCACAAAAGGTCGCAGAGATATGTAGACACGCACAAACAGAAACAAGAGGAAACCACAAGCCTTAAGACAAAGGTAGGAAAGAACATGATCAGCTGAACTTTAGAAACAAAATTAAAGAATGAGCTTGAACACATATAGCAAAAAGTAAGTCAACAACCTAGGCTAGCATGTGAATATAGAATGTAAAAGAATCTCTGTAGAAATCCGTTACGAAACAAGAAGCAGTCTCGAACATAATAGGAAATAAAAAAATGAGCATAAACACACATAAGGGAAAGTAAAAGAATCAGAAAAAATTTTAGGAGCCATTTTCAGAAAACCCTAAAATTGATTTGAAAAGTTTTGAAAGAGGAAATTTGGGGAAAAACACTAAAATGTTACCAACAGCATAGATCTAGCACAGATCTAAAAGAACAAATGAAAAGGAACCTCAAATAGGCTAAGCCTTCTAAGAACCCTAAAGGACGAGAAAGGCTTGGAAGTCACGAGAACGGATCTGAGTTGATAATGTCGAATCCAGGCTCAAGAGGCCATGATACGCCGGAACAAGGCCGAAAACGGCCAAAGAATCTCGAATCGACCAAGGTCTGGATGAAGACCCTTGAGGTCTAGCCTCGAATTTTCAGTGATCAGGCGTGTGGGAGCAGTAGGTGGTGAGTAGAGGTCGTCCATGGTTAGATTAGCCATGGATTCCGGTGATTTGAGGTCGAAGAGGGGATATGGGGCTATTAGGGTTTCAAGTGGGTGAGAGCGTTTGAGAGAGACGAGGGATTAGAGGTAGTGGTCTTTGAGAGAATGGGGAGGGTTTGGGGGGTCGTTGGGAATTAATTAAGGTAAGGGGGAGCCTGGGCCGTTGATCAAAATTATCAACGGCTCAGATTAAAAGGGACACGGGACGGTTCGGGTGATTGGGTCAGGGTTCGGGTTGGCATGGTAGTTGTGCTGGGCAATTTGGGCTTGAATTTGGAGGGTGAATTGGGGTGCAAAAATAGGCTGAAATTGAAACACGATTGAGGCTAAATCGTAAATAACCACTTTTCCCATTTTTATTTTATAAAATAGCAATAATGATTCTAAAAACAGATTGCGAGTACTGGGTAAACAAATATTATATAAACAATAGTTTAAAATGCTGGGATTGATTTTATAATTATAAAATGCTATGAATTACGAAAATAGGCTATAATTGCAATTATATGCAATTTAGCTTTAAAAATGCCAAATGAATTTGTAAAAAATGTGCAAAAATCACCTTAATTATATTTTAGTTTAAATGTGAGAATGAAATAAATTATTCACCAAGAGTGATAATTTTGGGAATAATTATTGATTTTGTTGTATCAAAATAGGCAACAAATTGGTTTTAAAAATCATTAAAAATTTGGTAAAGTACCAAAACTCTTGGGTGTGCTCATATATGCACATATATGTTATTTTGAAAGTATTTTGGGTATAAAAATACTTAGGAAAAAATAGGGTATCAAAAGCTGCCCCTCTTTACTCGGGAAGGATGAAAGAGTTGTCGGGTAAAGATATGATGGCCAATTTTGACCGAAAGCGGCGATTTGAGAAGAATTTGACCGAGCTCTGGTTTCTGAGCTGCCTACATATCTCTGGTTTTATGGGAATCAGGTCTTATGTAGTTCATGAACCTTTGACGGAACATGCCGATGGAGATTCGGAAGAGACGGGTAAGATGTTTTAGGGGGGAGGCGATAGTTATTTTGAAGCTGATCGGCTGCGAGAACCGGAGCGGGATTGCTCCTGTTGAGACGACCGTTGCTAGCCAGTGTACCTGCAAGTGAGCAATATAGGCGCATATTGTGCATAAACTTAAACGTGATGCGAGTTCCCATTGGACCATGAATGTTGTCTTCGGACGGTTAGGATGATGTCCTGGGTCATGAAGTGCAAAATTAAGGGATTCGCAGGCTATGAGATGACGTTCTCGGACCATGACGATGGTGCCTCCGAACCATGATGCCTTTGAATAATAATGTGCAGGATATAAAGTGGGGTCCTCGGGCCATGTCATGGTGTTCTCGGGCTATTAGAATGATGCCTCCAAACGATGACGCCGTCGGATAGTTTGGCGATATTTCAGCCCATAAAATGCAAGATTTGGCGGTATTTCAGCCGATGTAGAAATGTAAATGGAGATATTTCAGCCGACCGAAATTTAAATAAAGCAGCGATATTTCAGTTGATGCAAAAAATGTAAATGGCGATATTTCAGCCGATAGAAAAATAAAACAGGCAATGTTTCAGTCGATGCAAAAAATGTGAATGGCGATATTTCAGCCGACAAAATAATAAAACAGGCGATGCTTCAACCGATGCAAAAAATGTAAATAGCGATATTTCAGCCCACATAACTTTAAATAAAGTGGCGATGTTTTAGTCGACGTAAAGTAAAATGGCGATATTTCAGCCGACAGAAAGTATAGGTATAGATATGATGGATATTTAAATATGAACTGGCGATCTTTCAGCCGATGTAGAATTTAAATAAATTTTGGCGATATTTCAGCCGATTGCAAGACGTAAGTAAAAGGTGTCGATATTTCAGCCATGCAAGAGAGATAACGTGGTGATATTTCAGCTGATGCAAATAAAGGTGGCGTTATTTCAGCCATGCAGGAGAAATAAAGTGGCGATATTTCAGCCATGCAGGAAGGATAAAGTGGCGATATTTCAGCCGATTGCAAGACGTAAGTAAAAGGTGGTGATATTTCAGCCATGCAACAGAAATAAAGTGGCAATATTTCAGCCATGCAGGAAAGATAAGGTGGCGATATTTCAGCCATGCAAGTGGAGGTAGAGCTTAACCTTGGAAGGCAGAAAGGTAGCCTTATGCAGATAATGCAGGATGGAGACAACGATTAGTCTCGGAAGGCAGAAAGGTAGCCTTATGCAATGCAGGAAATGCAAATGGAGACAACGCTTAGTCTCGAAAGGTAGAAAAGTAGCCTTATGCAATGCAAAAAATGCAAATGGAGGCAACGCTTAGCCTCGGAAGGCAGAAAAGTAGCCTTATGCAATGCAGGAAATGCAGATGGAGACAACGCTTAGTCTCAGAAGGCAAAAAGGTAGCCTTATGCAATGCAGGAAATGCAAATAGAGACAACTCTTAGTCTTGGAAGGCAGAAAAGTAGCCTTATGCAATGCAGTAAATGCAAATAGAGACAACTCTTAGTCTTGGAAGGCATAAAAGTAGCCTTATGCAATGCAGGAAATGCAAATGGAGACAACGCTTAGCCTCGGAAGGCAGAAAAGTAACCTTATGCAAATCAGATAAAAGCGAATACTAAGTAAAAATTCTTAGCTGATAGCTGGTAGCTGATTGTGATACTACGACTGCTGGGGATATTGTGTGCGGGTAGTAAATGAGAATATGTATGACGGTTCAATGCGATTGCGTAATTTGTTCGGTAGTTCTGTGACTTGGGTCCCTGCATCCAAAGAAAACCGTGAGTTTTGTAAGAAAGGGAAAGGTTAGTTCGTTCTTCCTTGAATCCTGACGTCGTCTATCATTGGGGTAGCGTCGCTAAACAGCAGCTATCTGGACCATAGTTATGCATGATTTAACAAATATAACGTAAGTAGAAAATAGTTTTATTTAGATGAACCAACCACTGCAACGTGGTTCAAGACATTGCAACCTCTTTTGCTCCGGAAATTTGAGGGTCCTCCTCAAAATTTTGCCCCAGTTTACCGGGCTGGCACTTCTGACGGCTACGTTGAACGGATGAAAAATCAACTTCGGAGTTTTGGGGGTCCTCCTCAAAATTCTGTCCCAGTTTACTGAAGTGACATTTCTGGCGATGAGTGGCTAAAAACTAACTTCGGAATTTTGGGGGTCCTCCTTAAAATTCTGCCCCAGTTCCAATAGTAAGGGAAAAATGGAAATTTTATTAAATTGTGACTGAACCCATAGGGCTGCGTACGTATCCCTTTTTAAACGGGAATCAGGTCAGCTGTAGTTCAAATTACATCATAAAGAAATCATAGGTGATTACACATAATATCGTTTCACTGCGTCTGAATTGATTAGCTTTGGCCAGACTTCTCCGTCCATTTCTGCAAGAATAAGGGCTCCTCCAATTAGAATTAACCATGTACGGTCCTTGCCAGTTGGGAGAGAATTTTCCCTTGGCTTCTTTTTGATGTGGGACTATTTTCTTCAGCCCCAACTGCCCTGGTGTAAACTTCCTTGGCTTAACTCTTTTGTTGAAAGCTCTGGACATTCTGTTCTGGTATCACTGACCGTGGAAAACTGCATTCATCCTTTTCCCATCTATAAGGGCTAACTGCTCGTAGCGACCTTTTACCCATTTTGCATCGTCCAACTCTGCTTCTTGTATGATTCTCAAGGAAGGAATCTCTACCTCGGCGGGGATAACCGCCTCTGTACCATAAACCAGCATGTAGGGAGTTGCCCTGGTCGATGTGCGGACCATGGTGCGGTATCCCAGTAAGGCGAATGATAACTTCTCATGCCATTGTTTGTGACTTTCGATTATTTTTCTTAGTATCTTCTTGATATTCTTATTAGCTGCTTCTACAACTCCGTCCATCTGAGGCATGTAGGCTGTAGAGTTTTTGTGCTTGATCTTGAATGCCTCACACATTGCTTTCATCAGGTTGCTATTGAGATTGGAACCATTATCAGTGATGATTGATTCCGGAATTCCGAATCAATATGCAATACGGTCACGAACGAAATCTGCCACAACTTTCTTAGTCACTTCTTTGTATGACGCTGCTTCAACCCAGTTAGTAAAATAATCAATTGCCACCAGGATAAATCTGTGCCCGTTTGATGCGGCGGGCTCGATAGGTCCAATGACATCCATCACCCAGGCGGCAAATGGCCACAGTGAGCTTGTTGCAGTAAGCTCGTTTGGAGGAACCTTTATCATGTCTGCATGTATCTGACAGCGTTGGCACTTGCGAACGTCCTGGATACAGTATGTTTCCATTGTCATCCAAAAATAACCTGCTCGGAGTATCTTTTTTGCTAAGACAAAACCATTCATATGCGGCCCACAAGTTCCTGCGTGCACTTTGCCCAATAGTCTGGATGCTTCTTTTTCTTCGACACACCTTAGCAAACCCAAATCGAGAGTCCTCCTGTACAGGATTCCTTCGCTGTGAAAGAAGTTGTTGGATAATCTTCAAAGTGTGCGCTTTTGAGTAGCTTTGGCAAGTTCTGGATATTCTCCTATTGTCAAGTATTCTTTGATGTCGTGGAACCACTGTTTTCTGTCCGCTTCTTTCTCAATGTGAGCACAATAAGCTGGCTGATCATAAATCTTTACTGGGATGGGATTAATGAAATTTGTATATGGATGCTGGATCATGGATGATAAAGTAGCTAATGCGTCAGCGAACTCGTTTTGGACCCTGGGGACATGCTGAAATTCCGTCTTTGTGAATCTTTTCCTTAACTCCTGTATGTGATGCAAGTAGGGGAGTGTCTTAGAGTTCTTGGTTGCCCACTCTTCTCGAACCTGATGTATGAGCAGGTCTGAGTCTCGGATCATTAGTAACTCTAGAATGTTCATGTCAATGGCCATCTTGAGTCCCAGGATGCAGCTTCGTATTCGACCATATTATTTGTGCAAGGGAACCTGAGCTTGGCGAATATCGGGTAGTGCTGGCCGGATTCTGATACTAGGACTGCTCCTATACCAACTACTTTGAAATTTGCGGCTCCGACGAAAAACAACCTCCAACCATCGTAGGATTCTGCAATATCTTCTCCTACAAAGGACACTTCTTCATCAAAAAAATACGTTTTCAAGGGTTCGTATTCTCCTTCAATAGGGCGCTCGGCAAGGTGATCTTCTATGGCTAGGCCCTTGATTGCTTTCTGAGTCACGTAAACAATGTCGAATTCGCTCAACAAGATTTGCCACTTGGCGACCTTGCCAGTGGGCATGGGCTTCTGGAAGATATACTTCAACGGGTCCATCCTGGATATGAGATAAGTAGTGTAGGCACATAAATAATGCCTCAAATTCTGAGCTACCCAAGTCAGGGCACAACAGGTATGCTCCAATAGAGAATACCGGGTCTCGTACGGGGTGAACTTCTTACTGAGATAGTAGATGGCTTGCTCCTTCCTCCCTGTTTCATCATGTTGCCCCTGAACACATTCGAATGCTCCGTCCAAAACCGTGAGATTAAGTAATAGAGGCCTCCCTGGTTCGGGCAGAACCAAGACTGGTGGCATTGACATGTATTCCTTA
The DNA here is from genome assembly GCA_026770625.1 of Nicotiana glauca. Classification (NCBI taxonomy): domain Eukaryota; kingdom Viridiplantae; phylum Streptophyta; class Magnoliopsida; order Solanales; family Solanaceae; genus Nicotiana; species Nicotiana glauca. Next base: position 192,710 of record MU666743.1, read on the forward strand.
ATTTTATTGAAGGCTTTCTGACAATCGTTGGTCCATCTACTAGCAGTGTCTTTCTTTAGCATTTTAAAGATGGGTTCACAAATGACTGTGGACTGGGCTATGAACCGGCTGATATAGTTGAGTCTTCCCAAGAAAGTCATCACGTCCTTCTTGTTCTTTCGTGGTGGAAATTCTTGAATGGCTTTGACCTTTGATGGGTCCAATTCTATCCCTCGATGGCTCACGATGAAAACCAGTAGTTTTCCGGCAGGAACCCCGAATGTACACTTGGCGGGTTTCAGTTTCAGATTACACCTTCTCAGTCTGTTGAAGAAATTTCTTAGATCTTCCATATGATCAGTGGCCTTCTTGGATTTGATGATGACATCGTCCACATATACCTCAATCTCCTTGTGTATCATGTCGTGAAAGATAGTAGTCATGCCTCTCATATAGGTGGCGCCAACACTCTTCAACCCAAATGGCATCATTTTGGAACAATACTTTTCCCACGGCGTGATGAAAGCCGTTTTCTCTGCATCTTCCTCGTCCATCCATATCTGATAATATCCGGCGAAAAAATCAAAAAAAGACTGCAACTCATGCTTGGCACAGTTGTCGATAAGAATGTGTATGTTTGGCAAGGGGGAGTCATCTTTGGGACTGGCCCGATTGAGATCCCTGTAGTCGTCATAGATTCTAACCTTCCCGTCCTTTTTTGGTACTGGCACGATATTGACTTACCATGTTGGATACTCTACCACTATGAGAACCTTAGCTTTGACTTGCTTAGTAACCTCTTCTTTGATTTTCAAAATCATGTTGGGCTTGAATTTCCTGAGCTTCTATTTTATCGGCGGACAGGTTGGATCTCTTGGCAGTTTGTGAGCTACCATGGAAGTGCTGAGACCAGTCATGTCATCATAGGACCAGGTGAATATGTCCTCATATTCCCTTAAAAATTCCGTACATTCTTCCTTATCTGATGGTGACAAGTGAACACTGATGCGTATTTTTTCCGTATCTCCAAAATTAATGACCTCAGTTTCTTCCAGGTTGGATTTAGGTCTATTTTCAAAATTATCAATATCTCTGACGACCTCTTCAGGTATCTCATCTTCTTCTGAGCCTATGTCCTTTTGTTGAGTTGTTGAGTTGCAAGTCACAGTCGTTGGTTCATCGTCAAGATAAGTAATAGTAATACTGTATAAAATAGAGTAAATGATAGAGAAAATAATAAGCGAGACATATATGATAAACTGAAATGCCTTGATTAAATCCATAATTGTTTGAAACATCGGAGCTCTTTTCGAAATAAAAGACAATGCGGAAAGAAAATCAACTAGTAAAGTAAGCTAAAAATTGAGATGCATGGTGCTTTTGTTTAGCCTTGCTACCCCGAAGCCTTCGGGGCCCTGATGGTCCTAATTGACCAATTGCTGAGGCTGTCTCCTCTGTTCACAGCTTGTATGGAAGGGCCCTCCTCCCCTTCCTCCTCAAAAAGAACACAACTGTCCATATCATCCTTCTCCCGGAACAAATTCTTCATGGCTGTCAATGCTTCATCCTCTTCTGACCCATATATAGTATCTGCCGGTTGGAAGGTCTGTTCCAGGCTAGGTATCGGAGACTCCAATAGATATTAGGGGTCGCACCATGGTGGCGACCAGTTCTGGAATTCCTTCCAAGTATAACCATACCCTAAGCCAAAGGTAGTACCATGCTTCTTTGTTTGATGGGCTTAGTGATCCTCTGAAGATTTTTACCGAGTCCCTTTTCCGGATCGTACCCACACCAATTTAGGATACTTTCGATGTTGTTTTCCCACCACTTATCCTTATCTACAGCGTTGACCCTTTCAATATGGTAGTATGTTTCTCCGCCTATTCTCCTTCTGCCTCCAATCATCGGGATGGTCTGGCGACTATATATAGGGTTACTACCATCACCATGAATGATAACCTATTAGTGGTTCCATTCAAACTTTACCGCCTGATGCAGGGTCGATGCTACAGCTCCAGCAGCGTGGATCCAGGGGCGTCCCAACAACAAGTTGTAGGATGCCGGGACGTCTATCACTTTGAAGTCAATGTCGAACCATGTTGGTCCCATTTGCAAGCATAGGCTAATTTTTCCAATAGTAGATCTCTGGGACCCATCGAAGGCTTTGACATTGATAGCCCCATATTTTATCTCGTGCAGGATTTTTCCCAAGGTTATGAGAGTTATCAGCGGACAGATGTTGAGGCTCGATCCTCCATCAACCAGGACTCTAGTGATGAAGTAATCTTAACATTGCACGATGATGTGCAGTGCTTTGTTGTTGCTCAAACCTTCTGGAGCCAACTCGTCTTTGTGGAAGGTTATTTTATGGCTCTCCAGCACTTGCCCCACTATATTTACCATTTTACCCCCGGTTATATTGCAGGGCATATAAGCTTCACTCAGTATCTTCATCAGGGCATTCTTGTGAGCGTCAGAACTCTGTAGAAGAGCTAGGATAGAGATCTGTGCTGGTGTTTTGTTCAACTGTTCAGCGACCGAGTACTCCTTAGCCTGTATTTTCCTCCAAAAATCATTGGGCCCAGCTTCAATAGGCCATCCTAGGGCTTGCTTACTAGACTCAGCTAAGTGTTCTAGGGTGTAAACCCTTCCTTTTCTATCGTTCCTTGTGCGACAATCTTTTCTCCTATCTTGGTCTTTCATTTCCTCCTAGCTTCGGCAGTGTAATCCCATGGTATGGAATTTGAGTGGAATGGTGTTGTGTCAGTCATTTCCACTGGAATAGGCACCCTTGGTGGTAACACAACAACTTCAAAGGGTGAAGGTGCCTTTAGAACTCCAAATTCAACCTCGATTGGTCCGGGCGCCTTTGGAGAGGGAGGCGCTTCAAATTCGAGAGGTATAGACATATTTACTTCATCGTCTATGGAGGGCTCATTCTGCACAACAATTGGGTTAAGTGTAATCGCCGGTTTCTTTGGTTCATCCCCCTCAAGAATCAAACCTATCGACCCTTTGGGGTCCCAATCATCTTCGATCTCGATCAAGTGAATGTCTCCACCCTTGTGGTCAGGTAGAGGGTTGTAACGAACATTAGGAGCAGGCTCCTTTGCTACTATGACCTTATTGTCGATCAGGGTTTGAATCTTTTCATTCAATGAACGACACTCGTCAAGGGTGTGTCACTTCATGCCGGAATGATATGCACAGTTCTTGTTGGGGTTGACCCACTGGGAGGGATTTTCTAGAGCTTTCGCATGGATAGGAGTGACGTAACCAGCAACTTTAAGTCTTTCATATAGCTGTCAATTGGTTCAGCGATGGGTAAGTGTGGTATTTTGGTCGTGATTTGGCTCCCTGTGCGACCATTACGACACTCACATCCTTCTTTTTGGACGTGCCACCGGTCTGTAAAGCCTTATTGGTGGCCTGTAATGCTTTAAGATTCGTAACTATACCATTCTTAATGCCCTCTTCGATTCTTTCTCCGAGTATGATGATAACAGAGAATTTTTGACCCTCAATCAGCATCAACCTCTCGTAATATTGGGGATTCTGAGACTGGACAAAGAATCTATTCATTTGTTCTTCTTCTAGAGCCAGCCTGACCTTTGCAGCTTCTGACCTCCAACGAGTGGCATACTCGCGGAATGTTTCGGTGGGTTTCTTCTTCAAATTCTGTATGTAGAATACATCCAGTGCATTCTCTGTATTGAATCGGAATCTATCCATGAAGTCCTATTCCATACCTACCCAACTTGTCCATTTCTTGGGGTCCTGACTGATATACCAGGATAGTGCATCTCCCTTCAGGCTCCTCATAAAGAGCTTCATACGGATCTTCTCATCTCTTCCAACCCCAACTAGCTTATCGCAATAGGTTCTCAGGTGGACTTCGGGATCTCCTGTTCCATCAAACATTTCGAACTTGGGAGGTTTGTACCCCTCCGGAAGTTCAATATCTGGTTGAGTGCATAAGTCTTCATAATTTAACCCCTCGTTACCTTTGTTACCTTCCACGCCCTGAACTCGGCTAGTCAATTTCTTGAGTTCTGCTGCTAAGTTTCTGATAAGGGAGTCTTTGTCATCAGACTCAGGTGCATTTGTGATTGGTTGGGTATAGTGGGGTACAGTATCTACAAAAATAGAAGTGTTGTGGAGATGGTCATTTGTGGTGTTCAGTGGCTCGGGAATGAGTAGTGGAGTGTTATTTGGAGTGTGGCATGCATTGCAGTACTGGGTATGAGTGGGTTGTATCTGTGGTTGTGGGGTGTTTTGTGGAGGTGTGGGATTTTGGGTGTTGACATCAGGAGCGGTGAGGGAAAATGATTGGTTTGCCAAATTCCGAACCTGATCCAGCTCTTCTCGGAATTTCAACAACTTTCGCTCCAGTTGAGTAGCAGTTTCCTTAGCATCCGGGGTACTCTGAGGAATCTCAATCTCATTTCTGGTGCTTGTATCTCCCATTTTACCTTTGTTCTTGTTCGGGACAGGACTCGGAGGAGGAGGTGGAGGGCCCTTTGATCTTGTGGAGTATGCTGATGGTGCCAGAATGCACGAACTAACCTTTGCAGAGGGGAATAAAAAATAAAAGAAAAACAAAAAGGTAACAAGTTAGTGCGGGTCATGAGGAAAATATTGCAGTATTTAAATACATTGTGTGGGAATATAAATTGCGTCCTAATTTTGGTGCCTCGTTGTGCTCGAGGTAGGCCTAGCGGCAAATAGTTTTGGAGAACTTATAATGCTAAATGCCTCATTTTATTGATAAAAATAAGACGAATACAAAATGACGCTAAATGACAGAAAGTAAATGTCACTAGTGGCCATTGGCCTTATTACATCATTAAGGCAAAATAAAGGAATCCTGACTACTTGGTCCCAGAAGGACCTTCCCCAGATTTGGCATCTTTGTCTCCCTCGAACAGCTCTACCAACTCGCGTAGTCCTAGCAGCAAGTAGGCTCGGGCCAGATGTCCACCTGCATTTCATTTAGCGTTTTGGCAATCTTCGATCCTCTTGATGAACTTTCCTTCCAGCTCTACTAGACCCCGCTCCAAATACTCTAGCCGGTTGTTGGTGCTTACAGCCATTTCTTTCCACTCCTCGATCAATTTCAGATGAGCTTCTTGTATTTCTCGATGCTCACTTTCACACTCTCGAATTCTCTTGTGCAGTTGATTATACTTAACATGCACTTCAGAATGCTCGTCAATAATTCTGTGACCTTGAACGAATCCCGGCTGACCCATACCATTGTCTTCTAACCAACCCGAATAATGCGACACACAACCGGCGTGGTACCTATCTGGCTCAATGGATTCTTTCCCCAAAACGATTTTGCAATGCCACAAATGCTGAGCTTGGAACCTGTGAGGGCTATCGTCGTCCTGAAAATCAGCCCTGAGGTGACTCGTTTTATCGACCCTTGGTATGATTTGTTTTCTTCCAGATTGCCTCATGGCTCGGAGAGGAACGTAATGATAAGTCCCTCTCAAACCAATCAATATGAGAAATAGAGCACCTCGGGATCGAACAATGAATTCATCCGTGGGGAACCACTCAAACATCCATTGCACCTGGTCTTCTTTCAGATTTTCGAACAATTCTACCCATCCTCTGGTGTCCTCCAGCTGAGCAAACATTTTAGGCATATAATTCATGCGCCTTGGCCGATGGAAGGCGATATGATCATCCCAATCTCTGCGTAGGATCTCTTGTCAGTATTCCCCTTTCTGGAGGTGTTCCATGAGCCAAAGCTGAAGTAATAAGTTGCAACCCTCAAAATGACTGCCTTGTTGTTGACATTTGTTCAAGGCGCGATATATCTCAGCGACGATCATGGGCAATATGCTGAAAGTTTGCCCACCAATCCCTCCCATCAAAGTGTTGGTCACCAATCATAGCCTTCTTCATAGGGAACACGACCATCCCCAAAAAGCAAAACATGAAGACAAAGACCCTTCTATTGACATGCCCCAATGAGGTGATAGGAAATTCATCTGAATACGTGCGGTATGACTTGCTATGGCCGTACCTCTCATATAGATAGTCAAATGGGATGTAAGAGTCTTTCAAACAAGTCAAGTATGGGTTTTTCTTTAGTCCCATCATCTTAAGGAAACCCCTTCCTTTTCGATTTTCTGGCATAAGCAAACCCGGAGTCTCCCAAGGAACTCCAGCAAAACCCCCTATCTCTTAAAGTAAAGGAGTTATTTCAAGATCACCAAAGAGGAACACAGACTTGTCACTATCCCAGAACAATGTCGCAACCTCTATGATTCTGTTGTTAGGCTGAATCTTTAGAACAGAAGGCAGATTCCCTAAGTACTTGCAGATGAGTGTCTGATCACTAGAATGGAGGTCTTTCCACCAATTCGGTAGCCTTGGATGAATGTTGGTTACCATACAAAATCTGGGGATCTCGTGCCTCATTTTCTGCAAAATAGAGTGTTAGGCCCTTACCCCCACCAGACTCGACTATTTAAACCAGTAATTAGCATAACAAGCACTTAAGTTCTCCAAATAAATGCATAGAACATGGATGCATCCGTTTGGGTTTCAAGGAAACACGGTGGACTTTGGACAAGGCTATCTTAATGAGTCATTATGTGGACAACATAACTGACACGGCTAGGTTTGACCGTGATGTATGTAAAGTATAAATGGAGTAAGGTTTCTATTGGGGTTTTAGACAGGTACCCTTGAGCGGACAACTCAATAGGGAAAGGCACGGAACCGTCGACTGCACAGCTGATCGACTGGTTTTACCGCAAATATGCCTTTGCCAAATTTAGGGGGTGATAGTATTGGAAGCGCACAACTACTCATTATAAGCGTTGCTACAGTATTTGTTTGGCACGAGTGGAATATGATGTTGAAGATGCAGTTTACAAGAATGAAACATGTTGACATGTATTTTCACGTTCATACAATAAACTTTACAATGATTGCTCAAAAATTAGAACATCATTGATGGAAAAGCGGTAAATGAAAGTAATTAAAAAAAAGAAACAAAAGAAACAAGTCAGTTTCAAATAATGGCATTAAACAAAAGCAATAAAGAAATCGGTAAAGTCACATATAGCATGCAATGGTAAAAGCCTAAAGATATCCCTAGCAGAGTCGCCATGCTGTCGACGCCCCCTTTTTTCCTAAAGCGGAATAGGGTTCACGACATTCGGGAAGACAACTCTTATACCGTTTGGGAATTGGGTTTTTGGAGTTTGGAGAGTCGCCGCCTAATGATTATAGTGCATTAGGACACTTTTAGAAGAATTAAAGATGCAGACCAGAGTTTTGGATAAGGGCTTAAAATTATCTCGAGGGGAAGGTGTTAGGCACCCCTCAACATCCACTAGTGTGGTTCCTGGCCATGCTACAATTGTGACTTTAAATGCAAATGCGAATAAACTAACAAGTATAACAGGAAGCACAAAAAGGTTAAAAGAAGTGCTGAAATTCAGAAAGGGTGTAGTTTAGTTGTAAAAGGAATGTGCAAGTACAGGGAAGAAGTCAAGAAATTAGTGGAAGCAAACGAAAAATCGTGTGAGAAGCAAAAGTTTAAAGTGCAGCATCTTTTAAAGTTCAAAAAAAATGTTACACTAATAAAAGGAGAGGGGAGTCCTAGGTTTATATTACATGGATCATTTGCATAACACTAGTACCCAATTGTACACATAGTGTTATCGTGTAATCATCATCTCCATATTTACCCTTCCTACCCCGTTAAGGTATTAAAGCACGGAATGGTATCATTTACTTATCGCATGCTAATACCCATCCTAATCCTATCAGTCCCGGGGTATTATGACTTCTAATCTGAAAAGGAAAGAAAGGGATAGAGGCCTTTGCAGAGTTTAAAGGATAAAATTCTAGCTCCACATTCAAAACAAGTATCAATCAAAGGCAAGAATAAACAAGCAAATAAGGCTCAAACAAACCCCAGAAATCAAATAAGCATATAGTTTAGCACGCCTTGGCAAATACTGATTTGGTATTAAATTAAAGTTGAGCAGCGAGTGGACTGGTTCAACACATATATTTAGATAGAAAGTATGCATTAGGCAACTCAGATACAATTGTCAGAGACTGACCCAATGATTAGTTAACCAACCTTTTGTCTATGTGCCGAATAAAAAGAAACTAGGCAATGGATCTACTAATTTCAGGAAAAAGGTTCGAAAGAGTTACCAGTTTGACAGAAATAAATGAATTTCAGACAAGATGCAAATTGATTTTAGAAAAAGAGTTATCAGTTTTAACAAAGAGAAACGAGTTTCAGAAAAAGATGTGCATACTGATTTTCGAAAAGAGTTACCAGTTGTTTCAGAAAAGATGCAGACCAATTAAAAGGTTTACGAGTTTCAGGAAAGTACAAATTGATTATAGAAAAAGGTTTACCAATTTTAGCAGGTTTCAGAAAAGAGGTAGAAAATTACCAGTTTTAGTAAAATAGATACGAGTTCCAGCAATTGATACTGTTTTAAAACGAATGAGGCTGTTAAAAATCGAGATTTCCTATAGGCATGCTTTCTATACGTTTACTGATTTTAATACCTTTTCAGACATTAACAGAAGTCTTATGCACATGATGTCTATATGCAACCTTATTATTAAACCTACAAACGGTTTGCCTAATGACATTTGTATATGCATAAATGCAAGAGCCTATAGAAATGATCTCTATATGTGTATTTGCGGAAAAATTAGAAATTAACCCCTATAGGCATGGTATCTACCCTTTGTGCATAAAATAAACCCCATCCCATTTCTCTACTACATCCACATGAGTTTATTACAAACTAGTACAACCCAATAAATTAAACTGGAAATTAAAAGTACATCAAAAGCTACCAGCTAGATCCGAGCAGCCTAATTCAACCTTATTGTTTAATAACATGCGATTGAGACACTTCCGGGATCCAAATTTCCAAAGCTTTCTCTTTATCTAGGGTGTTTCAAAGTTCAAAGGAATCTCAGGGATTCCCGCCATTGCTTACACCCAAGATACCATTAGAATAGAAACATTGCTGTGTGGAAGAGCCAGCTCTCAGGCATCCAAGTTCAGAGGGAGCTCAGGGGGTCCCAAAGCATGGCTTGCAAGAGAGGGGCAGAACATAATAGCTAGGAGTAAGTGCAAAGTGATCGGGGAATTGGTGAGCCATGACAGGTGGTGGACATACCTAGCCACAAAGTAGGCTGGCACACCCCTGATCACCTGCTTGGTCAAACACACCAGGAGCAGACCCTTGAAGGTCAGACCAGGGTCTGGAAAGTGATTAGGACACTACTAGACCCAAGTCTAAAGCTCAAAAACACATAAAGGAGGGAAAGGGAAGGGGAACTGATTGAGTTTGGGATTCAAAGAATCCAATCCAGAATCATGGACAATAATATTAGAGTGTTGTCATGCCCTGAACTATAACTCACATATAAAGGGGTATGAGGGTTTCGGATTCATAAAGTATCAAATTCATGACAAGCAACTGACACGATACATAATACTGAATTACAAAGGAAAGGGGGAACATGTTACAGTATGCTAGCAGTAAATGTCAACTAAAGAATTGGACAGAAGTGAACAGAAATAAAACACATTGTGGTGGAAGCATGTAAACTAACTGAGACATACCAGTATAGAAGCAAAAGAGTGCAGGAGAAAGTAAAGCAAACAAAGTCCACAACAGCACAATTAAAAGAAAGAGAGTTTTTAAGTGAGAGTGACTTGTGAACTCAGATTGTGTTCTGTGTTCGTGTGTGTTCAAAGAGAAGGGAGGAGAGTATTTGTAGTTTTGAAATCAGGTAGGGAACAAGGTAAGAAAATAATCATGCATCAATTAGTAGTAGAAAATCCCTTTAATTGAGGAATCCAAATTTGAACGGCAAAGGGCAAGAGTTATTTAAGGAAGGAGATCAAGTAAGCATATTGTGCATAGCATACAAATAAGGGGTAAATACATAGGAGTTTTAATTAATGAAATAATCTTTAAAACACAAGGTCAGCTTAAATAAGGCAAGAACACGGTAAGTCAATTAACACATAGTAAATCAGGGAATCAAGAATACAAAAATCAACAATGAACCCAGCCAGAAATAGGGGAGTCGAAAGGCTAAAGACAGTTCTTAAACCCGTCAAGGAAAGAATCAATCAACCTTACACAAGGAAACCTGATATTAGTCTAAGATTGAAAGTTATTTTGGAGGGACAACCAGCGTATGTAAAGAGTGCACAACATCAGGCATGCGAGGTTAAACCAATTTAGAGATGAGAACCAGACAAAGCACATAACAGATAACCTCAGAAGAAACATTCAGAAACCTCAAAAGAAACCAAGATTCCTGACATGCAAGTTCTAGAATGTCACAAAAGGTCACAGAGATATGTAGACACGAACAAATAGAAATAAGAGGAAACAACGAGCGTTAAGACAAAGGTAGGAAAGAATATGATCAGCGGAACTTTAGAAACAAAATTAAAGCATGAGCTTGAACACATATAGCAAAAAGTAAGTCAACAACCTAGGCTAGCATGTGAACACATAATGTAAAAGAATCTCTGTAAAAATCCGGTAAGAAACACGAGAACAGCCTCGAACATAATAGGAAATAAAACAACGAGCATAAACACACATAAGGGAAAGTAAAAGAATCAGAAAACATTTTAGGAGCCTTTTCAGAAAACCCTAAAATTGATTTGAACAGTTTTGAAAGAGGAAATTTGGGGAAAAACTCTAAAATGTTACCAACAACATAGATCTAGCACAGATCTAAAAGAACAAACGAAAAGGAACCTTGAATAGGCTAGGGCTTCTGAGAACCCTAAAGGAAGCGAAAGGCTTGGAAGTCACGAGAACGGATCTGAGTTGATAAGGTAGAATCCAGGCTCAAGAGACCAAGATACGCCGGATCAAGGCCGGAAACGTCCAAAGAATCTTGAATCGACCAAGGTCCGGATGAAGACCCTTGAGGTCTAGCCTCGAATCTTCAGTGAGCAGGCGTGTGGGAGCAGTAAGTGGTACGTAGAGATCGTCCATGGTTAGATTAGCTGTGGATTCCGGTGATATGAGGTAGAAGAGGGGATAGGTGGCTATTAGGGTTTCAGGTGGGTCAGAGCATTTGAGAGACACGAGGGATTAGAGGCGGATATTTTTGAGAGAATGGGGAGGGTTTAGGGGGTCGTTGGGAATTAATTAAGGTAAGGGGGAGCTTGGGCCGTTGATCAAAATGATCAACGACTCAGATTAAAAGGGACACGGGCCGGTTCGAGTGATTGGGTCAGGGGTCGGGTTGGCATGGTAGTTGGGCTGGGCAATTTGGGCTTGAATTTGGGGGGTGAATTGGGGTGAAAAAATAGGCTGAAATTGAAACACAATCGAGGCTAAATCGTAAATTACCAGTTTTCCCATTTTTATTTTACAAAATAGCAATAATGATTATAAAAACAAATTACGAGTACTGGGTAAACAAATATTATATAAACAATAGTTTAAAAATTTTGGGATTGATTTTATAATTATAAAATGCTATCGATTACGAAAATAGGCTATAATTGTAATTATATGCAATTTTGCTTTAAAAATGCCAAATGAATTTGTGAAAAATGTGCAAAAATCACCTTAATTATATTTTGGTATAAATGTGAGAATGAAATAAATTATTCACCAAGAATGATAATTTTGGGAATAATTATTGGATTTTGCTGTATCAAAATAGGCAACAAATTGGTTTTAAAAATCATTAAAAATTTGATAAAGTACCAAAACTCTTGGGTGTGCTCATATATGCACATATATGTTATTTTGAAAGTACTTTGGGTATACAAATATTTAGGAAAAAATTGGGTATCAACAATTGGTAGATGTTGAAGCTGGGGAGTTGACATTCCGTGTGGGTGATGAGAAAGTGGTATTTCATGTATGCAAATCAATGAGGCAACCCAATAGCACGGAGGTGTGTTCATTTGTGGACATTGTCGCAGCCGTGATAGTGGATGACACAAGTGCATTGATGAATGTTGAAGATCCTCTTGAGGCCGTGCTTCTAAACATGGATGTCAATGATGATGCTGGTAGAGTGGAGTGCGTGAATGCATTGCATGGCATGGGTTCATATTCATATGAGCCTCGGAAGCTATCTTTGGATCTATAGGATCGCAAAACTCATCCAACCAAGCCATCCGTTGAGGAGCCACCAGTGTTGGAGTTGAAGCCACTTCCTCCACACCTCAGATATGAGTTTTGGGGTTCAAATTCTATTTTACCCGTTATTATTTCCTCGTGCTTAACTAACATGCAGGTTGATGCCACTTTGGCAGTTCTTCAAAAGTGCAAAAAGGTGATTGGATGGATATTGGCGGATATTCGGTGGATAAGCCCGGCATTTTGCATGCACAAGATCATTTTGGAGGAGGATGCAAGGCCGTCTCTTGAACATCAAAGAAGATTAAATGAGGCTATGCAAGAGGTGATAAAGAAAGAGGTTATCAAGTGGTTGGACACCGGTGTGGTTTACCCAATCTCAGATAGTTCATGGACCTCTCCAATCCAATGTGTGCCAAAGAAGGGTGGAATGACGGTCGTCACTAATGCCAACAGTGAGTTGATTCCTACTCTGATGGTTACTGGCTGGAAAGTGTGTATGGACTATAGAATGCTTAACAAGGTAACAAGAAAAGATCATTTCCCACTACCATTGTTGGAAAAAATGCTCGATCGTCTTGCGGGTCGGGCCTTTTATTTTTTTCCAAATGGCTACTCGTGGTAAAATCAAATTCTCATTGCCCCGAAGGATCAGGAGAAGACAACTTTACATGTCCTTATGGCACATTTTCTTTCTCGAGAATTCCATTTGGACTTTGTAATGCCCCGGCGACCTTCCAAAGGTATATGATGGCAATTTTCACCGACATGGTGGAGGATATCTTGGAAGTCTTCATGGACGATTTCAGCGTGGTGGGGGGTTCTTTTGAGGAATGTCTAGTGATCTTGGATAGGGTGTTAGAAAGATGTGAAGAAACCAATCTTGTGCTCAACAGGGAGAAATGTCACTTTATGGTGCAAGAGGCTATTGTATTGGGTCACAAAATCTCAACACATGGAATTGAAGTTGATAAGGCAAAAATTGAGGTTATCTCAAGGCTCCCTCCCCCTACTTCTGTCAAAGAGGTGAGGAGTTTTCTTGGTCATGCGGTTCTACCGGCGATTCATTAAAGACTTCTCAAAAATTATGAACCGGCTTTACAAATTATTGGAGAAGGATGTCAAGTTTTTCTTTGATGAGAAGTGCATGGAGTCTTTTGAGCTATTGAAACACAAGTTGACCACAACTCCTATCATCACCGCACCTAATTGGGAATTGCCCTTTGAACTTATGTGCGATGCGAGTGATGTGGTGGTAGGTGCGGTGCTAGGCCAAAGGATCAACAAAATGTTCCATCCTGTGTATTATGCTAGCAAAACGATGAATGAGGCCCAAAGAAACTACACGGTGACGGAAAAAGAGCTATTGGCTATTGTGTTTGCGATGGAGAAATTTCGAGCTTATCTTATGGGGGCAAAGGTGATCATACACACAAACCATGCAGCCCTCTATTATTTGATGACAAAGAAGGATTCAAAAGTAAGGTTGATGAGATGGATGCTACTCCTTCAGGAATTTGATCTAGAGATTGTGGATAGGAAGGGAAGCGAGAATCAAGTTGCGGACCATTTGTCCCGGCTAGAGGAAGAGGGGAGACCATGCAATGGTGTTGAGATAAATGATACTTTCCCCGACGAGCAGCTTCTTTCCGTTTCTATGTGTGATATGCCTTGGTTCACGCACATCGCCAACTTCATTGTAACCAGTAATGTCCCGTGTGAGCTCTATTCCAACAAAAGGAAGAAACTCAAGCGGGATAGCTTGGATTTTTATTGGGATGATCCGTATTTGTTTAGAATTTGCATGGATGGGGTGATAAGAAGATGTGTACCAGAAAGTGAACAAATGAATATATTGGAGGCTTGTCACTTTTCTCCTTACGGTGGCCATCATGGGGCTGTGAGGACGGCTTCAAAGGTTTTGAGTTGCGTCTTCTATTGGACGATGTTGTTTAAAGATTCTAGCGACTTGGTGAAGAGATGTGATGCATGACAAAGAGCCGGCGGGATTTCAAATAGGGATGAAATGCCTCTCAATACAATTCTCGAGGTGGATATTTTTGACGTTTGGGGCATTGATTTCATGGGCCCGTTCGTGAGCTCTTGTGGGAACACGTATATTCTCGTGGCAGTGGACTATGTTTCAAAGTGGGTTGAAGCCGTGGCTCTACCCAACAATGAAGCCGGAAGTGTCGTGGCGTTCTTGAAAAAGAGTATCTTCACTAGGTTTGGCACCCCTCGTGCTATCATTAGTGATGGGGGGTCCCATTTTTGCAACAAGGTTTTCGAATCATTGCTTGCTAAGTATGGAGTTAACCACAAAGTGACCACCCCCTATCATCCGCAAGCTAGCGGTCAAGTGGAAGTCGCAAATCGGGAAATAAAGAGTATTTTGTCCAAAACGGTAAATGCTAATAGGACCGATTGGTTGATGAAATTGGATGATGCTCTTTGGGCTTATCGGGCGGCATACAAGACTCCAATTGGTATGTCTCCATATCGGTTGCTGTTTGGTAAGGCTTGCCATCTTCCGGTGGAGTTAGAACACAAGGCTATGTGGGCATTGATAAAGTTGAACTTGGAATGTGATGTTGCAGCCAATCTCCGTGTGGAGCAATTGAATGAGCTTGATGAGTTTAGATTTCATGCATACTCTAGCTCATCCTTGTATAAGAACAAGATGAAGTACCTTAATGACAAATATGATCGGGGAAAGGAATTCAAGGTGGGTGATATTGTTCTTCTTTTCAACTCTCGGTTGAGGTTGTTCCCGGGAAAGCTCAAGTCAAAGTGGAGCGTCCCTTTTGAAGTGGTATTTCTGACTCTTTTTGGTGCTCTTGATCTCAAAAACAAGAATGGTGAAGTATTCCTAGTCAATGGGCATCGTGTCAAGCATTATTTGGGAAATATTGATGATAGCCACATGGTGGCACTCATTCATTTGAAGTGATATGATGGTAACATGCATCGTACCGCGATGTTAAATCAGGCGCTTCTTGGGAGGCAACCCATGTCTTTTTCTATTTCTTTGATCTTCTTTGTCGACTAGGATTTTTGAGCTAATGGTTTGCAAGATGTTGCAGGGATAATGTTGAAGCAGTGCAAAAAAAAGCACAATAATGTCAGGTCTCTGAAGTTTTCCAGCGCGGCCGCGCTACATAATAGTGCGGTTCGCGCTGGATTTTGCAAGGGGGTGTAAGTCTCTAAAGTTACTAGCGCGGCCGCGTAGCACTTTTGTGCGGTCCGCACTGGGAGGACCCAATTATTTCTGTTCTCTGAAGTTTCCCATGCGGCTGCGTAGCATAATAGTGCGGTCCGCCTAGGCATCTCGGTTCAATGCGAAGGATATAAATCCACCGCGGTCCGCGGCCATTTTTGTGCGGCCGCGCTGGTAGCTAAGTGAAGGGTCCCACGGTTTTCTATAAATAGAGACCTAAGGCTTCATTTTGCCCTTTCCCACTCTGACTTGCTGAGCCTAATTTTTAATGTTCATCTGAGACCTTTTCATCTGAGACCTTTGCATCAAGTAGGTTGATTCTTCATAATTCCTGGTAACATTTCTTGCAAATTACATTCATTAGTTTTAATTTTTACTTATTTTGTTTGCTTTCCAGTAGTATAGCTTCTTATTTACTCCTATTTTGCTTAGTTTTATTGATTAGATTAGTTTTTTTGTGTTGGTTTTGAACACTGGCATGAATTACTATATGGTTAATTGAGTAGGGATAACTAGGATTAAAAGACTTGATAAAAAATGTACTAAAATGATTAAACCCTAACTCAGTTCAACTACATGGCCCAGCGCGGCCGCGCGTCCTTTCTGCGTGGTCCACGTTGATTCTTCTGTGGGTGCCCAACTTGCCCAGCGCGGCCGCATTACATTTTTGCGCGATCCGCGCTGCACCAATGCGGCCGCAATCCATAACAGTGCGGACCACGTTGGAGAGACTCAGAGAGGTCTATTTTGAGGTATAAGCTCAGCGCGGCCGCGTACCTATTTTACGCGGTCAGTGCTACCCCAGCGCGACTGCGTGACTCTTTTGCGCGGTCCGCGCACCCCTGTTCTGCTGTTCACTGGTTCCGTGTCATGAAATTAATTATGTTATCCTCTTATGTTCTTCATCAATTACACTGCATGTGCTTAAACTAACAATGTTAGATGTGTATTGTTTTTGCAGATTATGGTAAAAAAATGAGGCGGTAAACAACCACAACAATCCGGGAGAGGTGGCGCCTCCTGAGGCGGTAAGGGAAAGAAAATTGTTAAACTCACTCCCCAGGCTCGGTAAAACATCAAAAAGACCCGTAAGCTGATACGAGCTGCTAATAGGGCTGCCTCTAACTCTTCGGGGAGTGAGTATGCACCATCCAGGAGCATCACCTCAGAGTCTGCCCCCACTCACATCACTGACCCACTCCAATTACATAACACTCCTCCACCTTCACCCTCATCCAAAAGACAAGTCAACGTAGTCTCGGACTCGTCTGATGAGTCCGTAGCAAGAAGTAATGAACAATACTCCACCTCCCCCACAACTTCATTATCTGTGGAGAGTGCAGGATATGGTGAGAGGGGTGAGCCTCAAGTCGGGGGAGTTGATCGAAATAGAAAACCTGAAGCCTGGGCAGACAAATTTGTTAGTGAGTTGGCATTCCACAAATTTAGAGAGTGGTGGCCCGTGAGGAAGTTGATCCCGGAGACAAAGACTTTGTACCTCTCAGCCCAAACGTGCAAGAGCAATTCCATACTAGATATGGCTGGGACTTCTTCAAGGAGAATTGTATTGATGCCAATGCACATATGGTGAAAGAGTTTTATTGCAATGTCTCTCACATAGTCAAAGACACGAAAGTGACGAAGGTGAGAGACAAAATGGTAGTATTTGATGGGAAGTCGCTGAATGACTACTGGGGTTCAAGGAGGAGGATGAATCAGAGTATTTAGCTAAGCTGGCAATGGGTGAAGAAGTGCGTCCTTGGTTGGCCAAGTACTTGGCAGCCCCGAGAACTATTCCAAAATGGTTGAAAGCGGGGGAGAAGATTCTACAGAACACCTTCAGTTTTGAAGCTAAAGGTTGGTTGACCTTTGTTTCTAGTAGGCTTGATCCTTCCGCCCATGATCTCAATGTGGGTAACATCATCTCGAGGGTGATCTCTGCTGTCGGATAGGAGACCAACATAAACTACCCTTTCCCTAACACCCTATCCATGTACTTTAGAGATTTGGAGGTCAAGAAAAAATATTTTGATGTCAAGACAAAGCCGGTGGCCCCCTATTCATGGTATAGCCAGTTGGGTTCATACAACCCAAAGTCAAAGAAGTACCAGCCACCCACCTCTGCCCCACCTGGCCAGTCTGAGGAGCCAGTTGTGGTATAGACTTCTATTGGGCCATCCACCATTCTTGCTACTACTACCGGTAAGACCTTGCCCCCGGGTCCTTCTTCCGTTGCTGGCCCTTCTACTTCAGCTGGCCCGGAAGTCCCTTCATCAAAGACTCATCGGTTCACTACCCACCAGCTCAGTCAGTCTTTAGCCAGTCTAAACAACTGGATGTCAGCTGCGACATCCAAGTTGTCCACCTTGGCTACTACAGTTGAGGCCCAGTCAGCACCAGCCACTGTTCAGATTCCTCCTTCTATTGAGCTCCTGGCCAACCAGGAGATGATTTTAGAGACTCAGACCACCTTGACTAAGGTGGTAGATTCGCATGGTAAGGCTTTGAAGGAGCTTACCAAGGAACATAAGAAGATGAGAAAGTCAAGGGCATCGAGGGAGTTGGTGAAGAAGCTTCGAGCTGACGTTGACAAGCTATTGGCAGACCAAATGCCTTTAGACTTGCTATTTAAGGATCCAGCCCTTGATCCAGCAACATCTCAGCCACAGCAGCAGGAGGAGCCTAGGCACCCGAGGAAGAAGAGGTAGCTTCCTAGCACTGAGGGTGTAGTGATCGAGGTAGCACAGGTTCAGGAGGGTCCCTCCAGTGTTGCACCAGATGTTCAGCCGATCCATGACCCGGCCCCTGTCCCAGTAGCACATCAGCAGCAAGCCGGGAACTAGTATGAGGTTCCCGCCAGTACAGAGGACCAGGGGACCACTGAGCAGCCCATGCAGACGGATCAGGCTTAGGGAGCCATTCTATATCCTTTATCTGATTTTATGCTTATTTTGATAGTTGGCATTAGGGACAATGCCATCTCTTATTCGTGGGGGTGCGCCCTAATATTTTAATTTGGTACACTTGGATGACTGTATATATTTAATTTTTAGTTTATGTTATTAGACTTGATAGTTGGCCTGTATATAATTTCTCATTTTGGCTATTTCTCTACTTTATGTACATATTCATCCCGCGTTGGATATTCTACTCCCCTATTGTACATATTCATTCGATTTTTCTATTTTCCTTAAATTTTCTTTTTCGTTTTTAGCTTCGTAGTTAGGCTCATAGCCTTTTGTTTTGGTTTTGGCATTTTCAATAAGCCCTTGGTTTTCTTAATGCCACGGTTCTTTCCAATGGTAGAGTGTTGTGCGAACCGGGTGCCTCTTCCCAATGATAGATGGTGTGACAACCTTCTTAAGGGTTTGAGTCCTTTTTTGATTTTCCTCTTTTGATTTTGATATTTCGTAGTTAAGGGTACCTCAGGCAAAGCTTCACTTGGGCCTTTGATCCCATGGTCAAAGACATAATGTTGTGTTTAGGATGGTGAAAGTCGTGGCCTTGAGACTCTTGTGTTGAACAAACAATCATCATGTGGTCGTGTTGGACAATTGTGCGCTTGAATCATAACTAAGGTTGTTGTGGGCCCTCGACTCGATGTCTTTGGCAATCCTTGAGTGTGTGTGGTGAGAATTCGAATTGTGAGTCCAAGTTTCGAGCCGATGGTCGAGAACTTGCCCCCGAATGTGTGTTGAGGCGAAATCCTAAGTAAATTTGACTTGTGAAATGATTATAGGCCCTCCTTGATCCAAATGCTAAGTTGAACAATTCCATAGCCTACCAATGAAATGATTCCCTAGTTAACCCTTTTGAGCATTAAACATTCTTTTCTTTTTTCTTTCAAGAACCAAAGCTACAAGCCTATACCCGTTTTTAATGAGACCCTCTCTTTGCACCCAAATCTTCCCTTGAGCAAATAACAAATGTCTAAGTATGGGGGGAGAAGCAAGAAAGGAAATAATGTGGTAAGGTACAAAAGCAAAAGAAAAGGAAGGCAATGAAAAAGAAAGAAAAGAAAAGACAAAAAGAAAGACCAATGTGAATAAGAACAAAAAGGCGATTCAAAGAAAACAAAAGTAAAAAAAAAAAAAGAAAGGATGTGAAAAATGTAGAAAATAGAGAAATGTGTTGAATTGCATAAGAAAGAGTGACAGTGTGTCTTTCTAACCCCTTGAAAAATAAGTGAATACTCTAATGAGTCAAGAAAGTGTGCCAAAATGAAACATAAGAAGCGTTTAAGGGAAGATTGAATCCACTTGAATAAAAACATGTCCTACCCTTACCCAAAATCCTTTACAATGACTCCACAAAAGCCCTATATGATCTTGAGTTGAAGGGAACTTGCATTAGTGGATACTTACATAAGGGGCAAGCATATGTTACCTAGAGCTGGACTTATGACCTTCTTTGTGAGAGAAATAAGTGAAAGTCCATCAACCTTGGTTTGTGTGTCATTACTCTAAAAGGTGAGGTTTGCTTAGGGAGAGTTTAGGACGTGTGAGTTTGGGTCCCACAATGACCAAGGTATTTGAGAAAAGCTCTTTGATGAAATGAGTCAACCCTTGATGCTATTGTGTCACACTTGATCCATGATTTCAAAAGCTTAAAATGTGTTAATGATGCATTCGTATTGAGGGCAATTGTTAGTCCCAATTGATGCTTGTTGAGGTTACTTTAGGATGGCTGGAAATTCTTGGATTGCCTTTTTAAGGGTGGGTATTATTTTGTTTGCTTGAGGACAAGCAAAGGTTTAAGTTCGGGGGAGTTGATAAGTTAGGATTTTTAACATGATTATACCCTCTACTTGCTATTGCTTTTGTTACAAATTGCCAAAAAATAATCCCAAAATGCTTACAAGTTGCGCTTGATTGCAGGTTTGGGCAACAAGATGACAAATATCAAAGATCGGCTCAAAACGGAGTGAAACCTGCCAAGTGTCAAAGACCAAGTAAAGTGAGGAACAGGAAGACCTAGCGCGGACCGCACTGATATGCCACACGGCCGCGCTAGGAGACTTAGAGAGTGGCGAATTCTAGGGTAGTCCGCGCGGATGCGCTTCATTTATACGCGGTCCGCGCCAGTGAGTTTCAGAGACCAACAATTTCACGACAAAGTCCCACACGACCGCGCTACATTTCTACGTGGTCCGCATGGATGAGATTTAGAGAGTTGGAGTTTTGGCAAATATAGCCACGCGGCCGCGTTGCATTTCTGCGCGGTCCACTCCAGTTTCTCACCGCGGCCGCGCTACATTTCTGTGCGGTCTGCGATCCCAACTTCAGAGAGCAGAGTTCAAGAGTCCAAGAGACAACGCGGCCGCTCTACCTTTTTGCGCGGTCCGCGCTGATCCCGCAGGGGTATTGTTGTCCAGTTTATCCAGCCCGGTATAAATAGGACATTTTACCATTAATAGGTTAACTTTTATATTCTGAACAAGAGTTGCGCTCGTGAGAACCGTGTTTTAGCGTATTTTGGGCATTTTAGCATTAATTATTCCATAGATTCTTGTAGTTTAACTTTAGCAATTAATTAATATGTTTAGTTCTTCATCTATTCCTTCTGTTTCTTCTTTAATTATGTCTAGTTAAACCCATTAGCTAGGGTTGTGGCTCAACCTTAGTGTGGGTAATTTATGGGTGTTGCTTTTTAATGATAGATTGATATTAGGTGTTTGTATTTGGGTTAATTTTATGATCTAATTAAGGATTTGTGGTTGAAAACATTGATTCTAGCTTAGTGGGTTTTGACTCTTCTTGAGAGAGAGAGTCTATGACCCCAAAATTAACCCAACAAGGAATTGGGATGGACCCATGAGAAATGGTAGTCCCAATTAACGGGTTAAATCTTGAGAGAGTAATCACCCTACTTGAACCCTAGGTTCTTGGTCTAATTGGCCTACCCAATTGGTCTCGAGAGAGCCAATTGGGCAAAATTGCTCTCTCTACAATCTATTATTAGTAGTTTCTACCTATTAGTTAACCACCTAGGTGATGCCATAGCCCTAGTGCCTTTCTCTATCTTAATTACAACTTAGGAAATATCCCTTTAGCATAATTTAGTCTTAATCCTTAGTTGATAATAGTAGTTGATAAAAGAAAACCCAAAAATGTTAGGAGTGCAATTAGAAGCACAAACGCATTCTTAGTCTAGACAGATACGCAGCTCCACTCCAAGCTCTCTGTGGAAAAATCGGCCACGATACCTCTATTCAGGTAAAAGCTGTAGCACCCGATCTTCCTACCATTGTGTAAGGTCGAGTTTGCAGCGATCAAACCCCCAATATTCACCTTCCAAGGTCCATCATTTCAGCACGCTATGACTCAAGTCACTTCGGGCTCGTTCACCCAACAACCACAGTATAAGTTTTTGATTGAGCCAAAAAGAACAGTTAAAAATACCGAGCAGGAAGAAATGGCTCGAAAGATAAAAAGCTTGCAGCAGAATTTTAAAAACATGCAAGGCTCGACTGGACAAAAAAAAGTCTCATATTCGGATTTGTGCATTTTCCAAATGTCGAACTATCTACTGGCTTCAAAATGCCGAAGTTTGAAAAGTTTGACGGGCACGGAGACCCGATAGCCCATTTGAAGAGATAACACAATCAACTGAGAGGGGTTGGGGGAAAATAAGAGTCTCTGATGGCATACTTCGAAGAAAATCTGGCAGGAATTGCTTCTGAGTGGTACATGGATAAAGAAATAACATTTTGGCATATGTGTGACGATTTGGCCCGAGTGTTTGTCCGCCAGTTTCAGTATAATCTGGACATCGCACCCGACAGAATCTCTTTGTTCAATATCCAAAAGAAAATTACAAAATGTTTCCGTAAATATGTATCAAATGGCATGAGCAAATTCCAAGGTAAAGCCTCTAACGGACAAAGCAGAAATGGTTACAGTTTTCCTACAAGCCCGAACGTCGGACTACTTCCAGAACATGATATCTGCTATGGGTAAGTCATTTGCAGAGGCTATCAAAATTGGGGAGAAGGTCAAAAATTACTTAAAACCAGGCCGAATCTTGAGTCATGCTCCCTTCAAGGCCACATTAGAGGCCATTCAGAATGGTTTGGGGGGTTTGATGAACACAAACACGAGAGAAGAGGGGGGCGTGATGGATTTGAGCTCGAGGGGCTTGCAGGTCATTCAACCAATCATATATTCTTTGTAAGGTCCCACAACACTATTATCCACATCAATATGTTGCTTATACTGTGGCACCAGCTCCCTATGCAGTGATGAGCGCACAACCTTACATGGATCCACATCATTATACACAAAACCGAGCTCCACCTCCTAGAAATGACCATCTCTATAAAGCTCCAAATAATCCCAAACCAAGTGTTCCCCAGTACAATCCTTGCACAAGAGAGCCCCTCAAAAGGAATTTGTTCTCCCCTATCGATGAATCATATTCAAGTTTGTTTCAAAAGCTAATCAGGCTAGGTCTTCTACAGCCTATGATCCTAGCCAACTATTATAACATCCAAAAGTACACTAACCTAATTCCTTTATAGCCAAGGATATGTAGGCGACCTCGGAAGCAAGGTTGATCAAACGTTTTCAAAATGCTTCTCATGGAGTATCAAACAGAAAAAAATTGCTCAAAGTTGCTCACTTTATCTTTTCCCAAAAACTCTTCATGTTTTCGATCAAAGAGGGGCAACCGTGAGCACGTAATTTTTTCCATGCCTAAATTAATCCTAAAAAAATTGACAAAAAATTAATGCTTTCTTGGTGTCTTTTTGATTTTTAGGAATTTCTATTTATTTGTTTTTTTTTAATTTATGTAACGGCCCGGCCAGTTATTCTGAGGGTTGCAGCCATGGGCCTCTAGGAGAAGCATGCCCAACATTTGAGGATTGTGTTGTAGCAGTTGAGGGAGGAGATGCTTTATGCCAAGTACTCCAAATATGTGTTTTGGCTAAGTTTAGTTGCGTTCTTGTGGCACGTGCTATCCAGTGAGGGGATAAAGGTGGATCCGAAGAAGAGATTCAGAGCTTTCTTGGGTTGCCTGGTTATTATCATCGTTTCTTAGAGGGTTTCTCGACTATTGCATCACCCTTGACAAAATTGACCCAAAAGGGTTCTCCTTTCAGGTGGTTGGATTAGTGTGAGGAGAGCTTTTAGAAGCTCAAGACTGTCTTGACCACAGTTCCAGTTCTAGTTTTGCCTTAAGCTCCAGGATCTTGTACAATGTATTATGATGCTTCTCAGATCGATAATTGGTGTCCTTTGATGCAGAAGGGTAGAATGATTGCTTATGTATCTCTATGGTGTTTCTTGTAAGTATTTACAAATCATCAGCGTCTTCAGCACTTGTTCAAACAGAAGTATCTAAATTTGAGACAGCGAAGAAGGATGGAGCTACTAAAGGACTATGATATTACTATTCTGTATCATCCCAGAAAGGCCAATGTGGTGGCTGATGCCTTGAGTACGAAGACAGTTAGTATGGGTAGCCTTGCATTAATTCATGTTAGTGAGGCACCGCTTGCAGTTGATGTTTAGGCCTAGGATAATAAGTTCGTGAGATTAGATGTTTCGGAGCCTAGTCGGGTTCTAGCTTGTGTGGTTTCTTGGACTTCCTTATTTGATCTTATTAGAGAGTGCCAATATGATGATCCTTATTTATGTGTCCTCAAGGAAAAGGTTCGGCGCAGTGATGTAAATATGTTACTATCAGGGATGATGGGATATTGAGGATATAGGGCCAGATATGCATGTCCAATGTAGATGGTCTACGTGACTTGATTCTTAAGGATCCCTACAGTTTGCGGTATTCTATTCATCCAGGTGCCGTGGAGATTTACCAGCAATTGAGGCAACACTAGTGGTAAAGGAGGATGAAGAAGGATATAGTGGAGTTTGTAGCTCTGTGCATTAACTGTCAACAAGTAAAGTATGAGCATCAGTGACTCGGAGGACTGATCAGAGGCTAGAGATCCCAGAGTAGAAATGGGTGTGTATCTCCATGGATTTTGTAGTTAGGCTCCCATGGTCTTCGAGGAAGCGAGATTCTATTTAGGTGATTATGGATCAATGACCAAGTCCGTGCACTTCATTCAAGTCGGTACTACTTATTCTTCAGAGTGGTTGGATGGCATTCACATTCGAGAGATTGTTTGCCTTCACAATGTGCTGGTGTCCATCATTTCAGATCAAGGCACGCAGTTTACATTGTAGTTTTGGAGAGCCATGCAACGAGAGTTGAGCACCCATGTTGAGTTGAGTGTAACATTTCACCCTCAGATGAATGGACAGTCCAAGTGTACTATTAATATATTGGAGGACATGCTACGTGTTTGTGTTACTTATTTCGAGGGTTCATGGGATCAGTTTTTTTCTACTAGTGGAGTTTGCCTACACAAACAAACACCAATCGAGCTTTCAAATGGCTCCGTATGAGCCTTTGTATGGGAGACGATGTCGATCTCCGATAGTTTGACCCTGGTAAGGCTAGCCTATTTGGTACTGACTTGTTTTAGGATGTATTGGACAAGGTTAAATTGATCCAAGATGGGCTTCGTCGATATAGTCTAGGCAGAACAATTTTGCTGATAGAAGGTTTCGCGATGTTGCTTACATGGTCGGGGAGAAGGTTTTGCTCAAGGTTTCATCCATGAAGGATGTTGTGAGATTCGGGAAGAAGGTCAAGTTGAGCCCTCGGTATATTGGGCCATTTAAGACACTTTAGAGGATTGAATAAGTGGCTTACAAGCTTGCCTTGCCACCTATTTTGTGCAGTGTGCGTCCAGTATTTCATGTTTCTATGCTCTGAAAGTATGTCGACGATCTCTCTCATGTTTTGGATTTCATAACGGTTCAGTTGGATGGTGATTTGACTTATGATGTGGAGTCGGTGTCCATTTTGGATTGGCAGGTTTGAAAGTTGAGGTCAAAGGACATAGCTTCAGTAAAGGTGCAGTGGAGAGGTTAGCCAATTGAGGACGCCACTTGGGAGATCGAGCGGGAGATGCAAAGCAAATATCCACACCTATTTGAGACTCCAGGTATGTTTCTAGACCTGTTCGAGGACGAATGTTTGTTCAAGATGGGGAGGATGTAACGATCCGACCAGTTTCTTGATAGTTATAGCCCCGTTCCCCCCTATTTATTGCTCATTTTATTCTTTATGGTTATTATATGACTTGCTGGGCTAGTTGGTTTGGGTCCGGGGTGATTTCAGACTGAATTTGAGACACTTAGTCTCAAGGTTGGAAAAATAAGTTGGAAAGGTTGACTGGATATTTACTTTTATGTAAATGACTCCGAAATGGAGAGTTTGATTTGGGGATTTGAGTCGCTTTTTGGTGTCGGATTTTGGTAAAATTGGTATGGTTGGGCTCGTGGTTGAATAAGCTTTCAGGTTTTGTGACTTTTGTTGGATTTTGAGATGTGGACTCGGGGGCTGGCTTTTGGCCGATATATTACTTGTGATTTATAATGAAGTCGATCTGCATTAGGCACACAAATACGACCCTACATATTAAAAACTCCATCATCTCTAACAATAACCTGCTTGTCACCACCGTGTCGTACTGTGTCCAACCGCTCCCTATGCGCTCAAACAAGGAATATCGAGCGAGTGTACAAGCTAGTACACGATTAGGCTCTAAAACATCCAACCTCACGAACTGATTGGCCAAAACCTTAACATATGATGCAAGTGGTCTCTCAGTGACTGGAATGTAGGCAAGGCTGCCCATACTCACTACCTTTCTACACAAGGCATTGGCCACCACATTGGCCACCACATTGGCCTTCTTGATATGATACCAAATGGTAATATCATAGTATTTCAAGAGCTCCAACCAACTCCTCTACCTCAAATTGAGATCCTTCTGTTTGAACTAATATTGCAAGCTCTGATGATCAATGAATACCTCACATGACATGTCACAAAGGTAGTGCCTCCAAATCTTCAGCGCATGAACAATCACTGCCAACTCTAAGTCATGAACAGGAAATTCTTCTCATGAACCTTCAGCTGCCGCGACGCATATGTAATGACCCTATCATCCTGCATCTGTATTGCACCAAGCCCAGTATGAGATGCATCAGAATACACGGTGTAAGATCCTGGACCTGTGGGCAACACCAACACCAGTGCCGTAGTCAAAGCAGTCTTGAGATTCAAAAAACTCGCCTCACACTCGTTTGACCATCTGAACGGGGCACCTTTCTTGGTCAATCTGGTCAATATGAAAGTTGTAGAATAAAACCCCTCCACAAACCAACGATTATATCCTGCCAAACCTAAGAAACTCTGGATCTCCGTAACTGAAGTGGGTCTAGGCCAGTTCCGAATTGCCTCAATTTATTAGGATCCACCTTTATTCCCTCTACTTATACTACACGCCCCAAGAAAGTGGCAGAGTCTAACCAAAACTCATTTTTTGAAAACTTGGCGTATAGTTGGCTATCTCTTAGAGTCTGAAGTACAATCTGAATATGCTATTCGTGCTCCTCTTGACTGCGGGAGTAGATCAAGATATCATCAATACACATAATTACAAAGGAATCCAGATAGGGCTTGAACACCCGGTTCATCAAATCCATAAATGTTTCTTGGGCATTTGCCAGCCCAAATATCATTAATAGAAACTCATAATGCACATATCGAGTACAAAAATATGTCTAAGGGACATCGGATATCTTAATCCTCAACTGATGGTAGTCAGACCTCAAATCGATCTTCAGAAACACCTTGGAACCCTGAAGTTGATAAAATATGTCATCAATCCTCGGTAATGGATACTCGTTCCTGATAGAAACTTTGTTCAAATGCCGGTAATCTTTGCACATCCACATCAATAAATCTTTCGTCTCCACGAACAACAGAGGCGCATCCCAGGGAGAGACATTAGGTCTAATGAATCCCTTATCAAGTAAATCTTGCAACTGATCCTTTAATTCTTTCAAATCTGGCGAGACCATATGATATGGCTAAATAGAAATGGGCTGAGTGTCTAGAGCCAAATCAATGCAGAAGTCAATGCCTCTATCGGGTGGCATTCGGTGGATCTATAGGAAACACCTCTGGAAACTCGCGAACATCTGGTACTGAATCCATGGAAGGAACCTCCACACTAGAATTTTAGGCATAAGCCAAATAAGCTAGACATCATTTCTCGATCATATGTCGAGCCTTCACATAAGAGATAACCTTGCTGGTAGAATGTCTAGGAGTCCCTCTCCACTCTAATCGAGGCAATATTGGCAAGGCTAAGGTCATCCTTTTAGATTGACAATCCAATATAGCATGATAAAATGACAACTAATCTATGCCCAACATGACATCAAAATCTACCATATCGAGAAAAAAGAGATCTATGCTAGTCTCAAGACTCCTAATAATAACCACAAACGAACGATAAACACAATCTACAACAATATAATCTCCCACGTGTGTTGACATATGAACAGGATCACTAAAAGAATCACGAGGCACAACCATATATGAAGTAAAATAGGATGATATGTAGGAATAACTAGAGCCTAGATCAAATAGAACAGAAGCATCTCTATAGAAAACATGAATAATACATGTGATAACAACGTCGCATGATCTGCCTCAGGCCTAGGTGGGGAAGCATAAAATTGGAGCTAGGCCCTACAACTCTGATCTACATCTCTAAGATGGCCTTTGGGTAGCTGGCCTCCACCTCTAACGGCCTGACATCCACCTCTAATGGCGTGATCACCACCTCTAGCCGCCTGACCCCTGCCTCTAGCTGGTTGAGATATCTACTGTGGCATGCCGCCCAATAATCTCGGAGAGGTCCTCTTAATATGCCCAAAACGACCACACTCAAAACATCCATCTTGGTGTTGTGGCTGTTGTGAGCATGTGATTTTTGCCTCCATGAAATACTCCTATAAAATTCCAAGAAAATACAACAACAACAACAAAAACCCAGTATAATCCCACTTAGTGGGGTCTGGGGAGGGTAGTGTGTACACAGACCTTACCCCTACCCTAGGGTAGAAAGGCTATTTCCAAATAGACCGTCGGCATCCTTCCTTCTAAGAACTTCCCACCTTGCTCTTAGGGAGACTCGAACTCACAACCTCTTGGTTGGAAGTGGAGGTTGCTTACCATCAGAGCAACCCCTCTTGTCCAAAATCCCAAGAAAATAGATTTTTTAAATTATTTTCCATTTTATAGGATTTTTGTAGGATTTTGTCAATTGTTTGCATTTTTTGTGCACGTTAAATTTTTATTAAAATCATGAAAAATGTAAAAAATACCACGTATTGGATTTTAATTTTCTTTTTACATTTTTAGGATTAATTAGTTAATTATTTGTTCTATTAAAAAATAAAAATCACAAAAATGGCTCATTTTTATATTTTTACCTTTTAATTTTTAGATTATTGATTTTTCTATTTTAATTTAATACCAAGAAATTTTTATAATTTTTATACTTAGATAATTAATTTAATTTTATAATTTAGATTAATTTAGGGTTTAAATTTAGGATTCTTAATTAAAGAAAAAGTAAAAAGAAAAAAAAGGAAAATAAAAAGAGAATTGGAAAGAAGAGGGTTTTTAATTTAAATTTTGGCTGTTATTAAACACCCCAAATTAGCCCAAACTATCCCCTAAACTAATCCAGGTCCAAGCCCAAGAACCCAGCTTTACCCGGTCCAAATCCCCCACTCTCCAAACGACCCCGTATTAACCTATCTTAAATACCAGCAGTTGATCATCATTGATCTAACGACTAGGAACTAATTTGGTTATTAATGGAAAACAGTCATAATCCACCCCTAACCCTAGAAATACCACCATTTCACTTCATTCCTGTCTCTAACACCAAACACTAGCCGCCTTAGAACCCTTCACCGCCTCCGCCTTGTTTGGCCACCGGAAATCACCCCACAACGGTGGCGATACTCCAAACACACCGAAATTAACATCCCATAATCCCCGTCCTCTTATTTTTCTGAATCCCTAAATGGTTCTCTTCAAATCCCTACCAAAAGCTTCGAATTTTAGATATAAAATTTGAAACCTCAAAACTCTAAGTCACCCAAATGCCACCCAAATCTCAGCATGCAATCCCCCCTTCCTCCTCTTCCCAAGCATCCCCATGGTTCCCCTCGAATCAGCCCCAATTTTGTCGAATCTTAAATCTAAGATTCCGGGAAAACCCTAAATTTTTCTTTCTTCTTTTCTTGGTCAGTGTTTGGTCAAATGAACCCAAAACATCCATTAGTCGACTTTTCTTAATGGTAGTTCAAGTTCATTTCTGCCTTGTGAAGTTTGGCCAAGTTCATAGTAGGGTCCAGTTTGTAATAAACCTAGGTAATTTCCTTCTCTGTTTATTTTTACCTTGCGTTAATTGTTTTTCTTTATGTTAATTGCTTCCTTTAGCCGCATATTTTAGGGTTTTAATTTTAGATTCTCTTTTCTTTATTCACAACTGTTCAGTTGATTATTTGTTCCTGTTTAGTAAATTAATTAAAGCATGTCTGAATTTCAGTATTCAATTCATGAGTTAGATTAATTAGGTTTCACTGTTCTTTCATGTTAGATTCAAAATTTGTTTATGGTTCTTTTAGTCTATCTTTGTAATTATATTTTTGTTTAATTGTAGATGCATTAGTTGTTTGAATTTTGCATTGTTAGGTTTAATTAGATTAATATTTTTTAGGTCACTCTCAAGTTTATAATTGCATTTATGTTTGCCCTCTTAATTGTGATTTTGACTTTTTAGATGACTTTTGTCCTGAATTTGTAAATTATTAGGATATATAGGGACCTAATTAGAATAAAAAAAATATAGGATAATTTTTCAGAAAATATCTAGGAAGAGAAGTTTCTAGAAAGTGCACAGTTGTCCTAGCTGTTATAAAAAGATGCTGAAATATAGGACAACTGTACCAAGGGCTGTAAAAGAATCATACTTTTTGTGCTATAGGATAAGGAATATTCCAAAAATATACCCTCCCTAGGCAGCCTATATAAGTAGGCTATTTCATTCTGAAAAGGACACACAATCATTAGCATTACATTTTCAATCATTAGCATCTTCTGCCCAAAAGGTTTTAAAAAAAACACACAGATACTCAATTCAAAAATTCACACTGATTCTGAAAGAAAAATACTCTAAATACTGGTTTCTTCAGTTGGATTTCTGGTCTAAAGCTGCTGGATTTGTTCTGTTTTTTTTGGGGTTATTTTCTTGCTTGCTGTTCTACTACTACTGGTGGTTCTATTTGTTGCTTCTTTTCCTCCAAGTTTCTCTTCCAAGAGATTTCTTTTCTCTTCCCTTTTCAATTGATGTTCAAGGTACATGTCTTCTCCTATGTTTCAGTGTTTGTAAATGGGAAGCTAAGGATAAATACAAGTTTTTTTCTATCAAAGATGTATGTTTGTATTTTCTTATTATGATGTGAATCTATTTACTAAAATGTAACAACATTGAAGCTTTCTCTTTGATATGTGTGATTCACTATTCTTTTAGCTTTATACCATGAGAATCTATTTCCCTTGTATAAGTGTTGAAAACAACATTGGTTATTTGTCTATTTTAGCTGGTATACACTTCCTTTTCTTTTTCTTTATTTTGTATCTATTAGGCAGCATGGTAAATCCTTGTAGCGAAACCTTATTTTCTTCATGAATTTAACCTTCTAATATGGTCAAATCCATGGATAACACTACTCCCCCATCGTTGTGGATTCTTGCATTTGTTTGAGTATATTAGACGATGTAGCATGCCTTTGGGTTTAAAGCCTTTAGTTGGTTTGTGAGTCTGACCTTTAACATGGTCAGACCTATGAATCACAATGCTTTTTTTTTCACTCATTTTTGCATAGTTTAATTGAGTTTTGTTCAATGAAATAGTAGGTGCATGTGTCTGAAGACATTTGGTGTGTCTAACCTTTAACATGGTCAGATCCATGAAATTCTAAGTGCAAACAGAAGCTGCTTTGGCAGTAAGAAACTTCAGGGTTGGAGTTTGAAATGTCAATTTATGAGAAACAGCTCTATATCTGATTTCTTGCAAGCTTATACATTAGTTTGAAGGATTTGATGGCAGGAACCTGAAGCTAGAAGAAATTTTTATTTTATTTACTTTAAAAATTTTCTTTTTCCTTTTTTTTAGATGTTAGTTATAATGGACTATTAGAATGATGGATTTTCAAGTTAGAAATTCTCCTTGTGTAAATTCATGGACTTTCAGTATTGTAAATGGACTTTTATTAAATAAACAGGCTATTTGGAATATTTTAAATTCAAGTTTTGACTATTTTTGATTATTTGTTTTAAGTCCATGGCATATGATTTTTCTCAATACAGTCCAGTTTGTAAATTGGGCCAAAATTGCAACAGAGCCCAAATCTGGGTACGACCCAAACAAGTCTGGGCCCGGGTGAGTAGGCCTGGGCATTAAACATCGTAATCTAATCCTTAGTTTTAAAATTCTTTTATTGCAAATTTAGCATAAATGCATGTCTTACAAATCGTGTTAGTATATTTAATTTAGACGCGAAATGGTATTATTTCAATTTTGGTGGTCTTGTTTTAAAGTGATGTGAATTATAGCTTTTTGTAAAAAAACATATTTTGTGTAAGGTTTGGGTTGAAATATAGAGGTAGATAGGCCCATTCAGTGGATATTCACAACTGGGCCCGCCTGAAACCCAATGTGGTCAGACACCCTTTCGAAATTCTAAAGGGACAAGAACCCTTGCTTCCTTCTCAGCTAGGCACAACTTGAAGCCCAAAACCAGCATTTCAAAGCTGAATATTTCTGCATTTTATCCAGTTCTGAACGTCCAAGCCCAAACAACTGTTCAAATGTAATTCCAAAGCCTAGCCTTAAGTTAAGAAAATTCTTAGTTTGAACTTCAATTAGGATCCTTAGCCTTATTTAAATAATAATGCAACTCCCTTTGCTAAAATAAGTTGAGGCGTGACATGCCAAACAAAACCTACAATTCATGGCCCTCATAAGATTAGGTCAAGAACTAACACTTATAGGAAAGTTTTGAGGTGTGCCATAAATAAATTTATAATCCATGGCCTTCACAAATGTTGATATTAAAAATTGAATCCTCGTAGTTGCTTAAGGCGCGCTATTAAAATAATTCATCATAGCTACGAGTATGGTTCCTCTGACGTAATTGTAATTTTTAATTGCTAAAATCCGGGTGTACATTTTATATGACCCAATTTCAATCTTCAACAATATTAAATAAAGCATGTTGCGAACCACGGTTGCATTTCATGTAGCGTGATTTAAGACGTGTTTTAAATAGCATTGAATTTTCCAAAAAAAACTATTAAAAGCGGTTATTTAAGCTAAAAATGCACAATAGATTTAAAATATATAGTAAATCAGATAATAGACTAATATTAATAGTTTAAGCGACCGTGCTAGAACCACAAAACCCGGGAATGCGTAACACCTTCTCCCGGGTTAACAAAATTCCTTATCTTGAATTTCTGGTTTTCTTGACTTTTAAATAAAGTCTAAATTTCCTCGATTTGGGATTTAAAATAAACCGGTGACTTGGGACAACCCAGAACATTTCGTTTAGGTTTTAGAATTAGAGCTTAGAATAAAGTTATAGATGGCTTTTATTTATTATCTTATTTTTACGTGTTTGAGCGTAATGTGCTAAATGTCGCTTTTTACCGCTTTGATATTACTTGAACTGTATATAAATTGTTGCGAAACCCTCCTCTCTCTGAGTCTTCTAAATCATATGGGAAGTGTGCACTTTGTATAACTTCTTTTCTATTAAAGTCATATCCCAATTTTAGAATAAGGTTTAGACAAGTTGCAAAGCCAGTGAAGCTTCTGTATTCCCGGTACGCTGCCCCCCTCGGCTCGAGTTGTCCGCTCGGGTAAGCCAGGTATAGAACAATACACCCAAAGTTTTAAACCTAGTATAACATAGCCTCATGCCGGATCCCTAGTAGGAACGCTTGTTTGCATCACGTGCATTTGTCTTAGGGGACTCAACACAAGGGTTGGGTGTGCCTAGGATAGGTGTACCTGAAATTACAAAGACCATCCTGATGCATCCTACTTGCTACTTGTGCATTTATTTGCTTCGGATTGCATGTTGACCGGCTTCTAGAATAATTGAAAAAAATAAATCTTGGTATGAGAGAGATAATTACCCGTTTTTGGAAAATTTGGTGTCCAAAAAGTACCGAAACTCTGCAAAAATTTTGAAAAGAAAAAGAGAAAAGGAAAATTGTTTAAAAAAAATAAATATTTGCTATTCCTTTCCATTGCGTCAAAAATGCCCGAACTATGCAAGTTTGATTCTCACTGGATATGGGATACGTAGGCAACCCTCACTGGGTCCAACCCAATTTTTTCCAAAATAACCCAAAAAATGAATGAAAAGTTTGATTCTTTAAACAATTAGGTATTGTCGTCCTTGTCTAAATATCCAAAATGTCCCCAAAAGGGCGCCGGAAGGCTGCTTTTGCAAGAATAGCAACCTATGGTCCTTTTTTAGATTTTGGCCGATTAGAAAACACAACCCTAAAATCTTCTTTCCTGATGTGTGGAAGGGCCGTATTAATAATGGCGTTTTGCTTTGAA
Organism: Nicotiana glauca; assembly: GCA_026770625.1. Lineage (NCBI taxonomy): Eukaryota > Viridiplantae > Streptophyta > Magnoliopsida > Solanales > Solanaceae > Nicotiana > Nicotiana glauca. Next base: position 226,632 of record MU666743.1, read on the forward strand.
AAAAAACAGATAATTTTCTCTTGAGTCAAAATAAATCATGGTCTTTAACCGATCACTCTAAATAAATATGCAGGATGAGCACTATTAAAAATGAACCTTTCACAATCCTTGAGGAAATCCCGTTAGAACTCCATATGTGGTGGAACGACTTAGGGAAAGTCAGCGGAGATACTATGGTAAAAGCTTTGAGAAGTCTCGTCGGTCGTTTGAAAATTAAACCGAGATTGGACATAATTGAGGCTTTAATATCTTTTTGGGACCCGTCACATAATGTGTTCCATTTTTCTGATTTTGAGCTAACCCCTACGCTTGAAGAAATAGCGGGCTATACCGATCTTAGTGAGAATCTCAGTAATAGATACCCAGTGGCACCAAGAGTGGTGACTCCTCATAAGTTTCTGGACCTTCTGAGTATTAGTTGGAAGTTAAAGATTGAAATCTATCCAAAGGATTTTGCACATTCTACTTCTTGTACCGGCGTTATGAGGATCCCCCCGATTTTGAGGCTCCAGATACTGGTCTAACTCATTAAGGAACAAAGATAAATGGGAAGCATGTCGGGATTGGCTTTTATAGTGGCATTCCTGGGTATCCTAATCTGCCCAAGAAGGGACAGAAATATAGAGTTAGGCCTCATGGGAATGGTCGACGTCATGACTAAAAAGGCTAATGGCACCCTTGTTCCAATGATCCCAGCAGAGATTTATCGAGCTATAACTATTTGCTGAGAAGGGGAATTTTTTTTTGAGGGCTCCAACATGCTTCTGCAACTTTGGATGGAAGAACACCATTGCCATCGTCCGGGGTACATGAACTATGGTATGGCTGGTCTGAGCTGCATTGAAGAGCATGAAAACTGGGTGATGGGTCACGAGTTTCCGGAAGGTACGGATGCATGGTTCGCACATTTCAGTTGCTTGACTTCAAGCAAAATTGAGTGGACATTCGGCTGGCTCCCAGTCACTGAAGTCATTTACATGTCGCCCGAAGTGTGTTTTATACTATTAATGAGTCTCTGGAGCATCCAGTCATATGCTCCACACAGGGTTCTATGCCAGCTAGGCAGGTACCAAACTATCCCACATGATGATGATCTGAGCCGACAACTCATTGAACTAGGTCCAAACGATGTGTTCCCGGAAGGAAAGGTTCGCCAAATTTGGAATCAGTGTAGATTTCTAGAGCCAAAGATGGGTATGGGATTTGTCCAAAGGTGAGTTAGAGCCTGGTTACATGACCTAGTATGGTAAAAGGTTTCAAGGCCATCAAGAGCCCGAGCGGCCTGCGAAAGATCCCATGTCCAACAATTCACTGATGAGTCACATGAGCCACAATAAGCAAATTGGAGGGGCAGATTCGAGATCTTAAATTTGACAATAGTGTACAGGTTGCTGCTGATGAGGGATAAAAAGAAGAAGTTGGCTCAAGAAAACAAAGCCCTTCGAGCCTAGATCCAAAAAATGAAGATACTTGTTGAGAATCAGGAAATGAGCCAAACATATGAAAGACTCATAAATGGTCATAGAAGGAAAATATCTGAGAACCAGGATAACTTGGAAAAATCCAAGGGTAGTCTGGCAAAAGCCCGGGAATAGTTGACAAAGAACGCAGAGGGACGGGCAGAGTTTGTATGGCAATTGAAAAGGAAATATGAGGGACCAGTCACAAACTTGAAGAAAAAGGTAACTACCCTCGAGAATGAGATGGCCAAACAAGTGAAGAGCTTTAAGGTAGAGAGGGAACATTCTTACACATTGATGTCCCAGCTAGAGGAAGATATACAACAGCTGTAGGGTAAAAACCATCATCACACCCAAGTTCTAGAAGCTTGGTCTCAACAAATCAACCGTTTGCTCCAAGAGAAAGGCGTCATCAGGGAAAGGGGTAGAGCAATTACTAACTATATCGTCAAGAAGTGCCAAGAATGTGAAGACATGACTCAAATCACCTTTTTCTCCGTAGTGATGACCTTCGTTCGATAAATAATGAATGACCTGGATCGTCACCAATGAGATCTTGCACATAGGCACGTGGCGAGACCGACTGATGTACCTCGATCCCCTGCATCAGTTCTGGAAGTACTTATGTACTCTTGATTTTCATTTTGAGTCTGTATTTTAGTTTCTGTTATAAGTCTATTTTTTCAATTCCTAGAGAGGTATGATGGAGTCTTTTGTAATAGATAAAATTAGAAGTTTTCACTAATGGAAGTTTGAAAAAAACCCCAAAAATTATATCTTTATTTTTTGCATTTATTACTTGAACTACGTGATTATCCGATTCACGCGGTATCATGATACGTAGGCAATCCTAATAGGATCCGGTCATGGTTTTAAATAATTCGAATAAAAGAAAGAGAAAAGACAAGAAAAAGAAAGAAAATCAAGAAAAAGAGAAAAAGAAGAATAAGAGGGAAAAACAATGACAAAGTACAAAAGAGAGCAAAATGGGAAAAGCACCAAAAGAAAGGAAATATAGGGGAAATAAACAAAAGCCGAAATGAAACATGCAACCGTCGCAAAACATGTACAACACTTTTAACTGTATAGGTGCATCACACCCCAATGTGCAATTCCCTATGTGTTAATTGTCTCAAACTAACCGGTTTGTTGTGTTTGCTATTGAGTAGGTTCTATATTTAGGTTGTTGGTTTTGTGGTAATCTGACTTCACATCCTTACTTTACAAGATACAAGGGAAGTGTTGGAATGTCATCAGAAAGTCATCTACCAACAATTAATATCCCAGAGGATAGCCCGATCTCGGCCATCCCAACATCAGAGTCAGCGGCTGCTAAGGAAAATAGGGTGCTGCGTCTCTACATGTTCGAAATGTGGGATGTCTGGTCCAATGATAGAGAGCTGCCGAGTGCAATACCTGGTTTCTCTGAGCTACTTCCCAGGGCAAGTGGAACTTCCAACGTCTTAATAAATTACCCAAACACTCAACTCGAATATCATACCATCTCATCCCACTTTACGGGAACGCCTTCAGAGGTTTTCCCCAGGCAATGATTTCGGGTGTGGCCTCCAACATATTCACTGCACCACCATCCTCGACCACGACGCAACCCACTTTGCCCAGGCCAAGCTTTGATCTATCATCTTTTACCTTCCAAGTGCCATTATTTCCATCAGACACGACCAGTTTCACTACCAATTCTTACCCTCAATAACCCCAGTATGAGTTCATCGCGGGACGGGAGAAATCTACAAAGAACCCCGAGCAAGAAGAAATCACTCAGAAGAGGAGGAGCATGGAACAGAGCCTCAAGAATATACAAGGCCAAAGTGGTAAGAAGAGTGTATCCTACGTTGATTTGTGTATGTTCCCACATGTTCACCTACCCCTTGGTTTTAAGACATCTATGTTCGAAAATTATGACGGGCATGGAGACCCTATAGCCCACCTCAAGAGGTACTGCAATCAACTGAGAGGAGCAGGTGGAAAAGAGGAACTTCTTAGGACTTATTTCGGAGATAGTCTAGTGGGAATTGCATCCGAGTGGTACATAGATCAAGACATATCTCGTTGGCACATATGGGATGATTTGGCTCGAGATTTTGCTAGGCAGTTTCAGTACAATATAGACATAGCTCCCGATAGGAATTCCCTACCAAATCTGTAAAAATGGTCAACGGAAAGTTTTCGAGAATATGCTATTAAATGGCGCGATCAAGAGGCTAGAGTCAAGCCCCCGATGGATGAGACCGAAATGGTCAGTGTTTTTCTACAAGCCCAAGAGGCGGACTACTTTTAGAATATGATGTCTGCAATCGGAAAGATGTTTGCTAAGGCTATCAAGCTTGGTGAGATGGTTGAGAATGGTCTGCAAACAGGTCACATATTGAGCTAATCTTCCATAAGAGCTACATCCCAAGAAATTCAAAGCGGGAATGGAGGTGTAGCAAATAGAACGAAGAAAGAAGAAGTGGCAATGGCGGCTTCAGGTTTGAGAAACACTCGTCCACACAGAGGTTACTTCTCTACAAGCACACCACGATATTATTATCTGCACCAGGATGTGGCTTATGCTATGGCTCCTCAGCCTTACGCGGTGATGAATGCCCAACAACGCGTTCGGCCACAACAACAGTTTAACCAAAATTGAGCTCTACGTCCTAGAAATAACCCTCCTCACCAAGCTCCATATAATCCCCGGCCTCCACAAAATAATTTTCCATAAAATGCCCATGCTTGGGAGCCACCCAGAAAAGCAAACTTCACGCCTATTAGTGAATCATACTCTAGTCTTTTCCCTAAACTTGTCCAATTGGGTTTGTTGCAACCCGTACACTAAACCAGGAAAAACTCGCAATCGCCCTTGTACCGACTTGATGTTAGATGTGCTTACCACTCAAGAGCGGAACGGCATGACACTGAAGACTGTTGGGCACTCAAAAGGGAGGTTGAAAATCTAATAGAGTAAAAACGAATAGTGCTAAACGATTAAGAGATTCCTAATGTGAACAATAACCCATAATAGGCTCACAAACAACGGGCCAGTCATTGGGATGATTTCTGAAGATAAGGAGTTTGATCCCGCCTTGAAAGCCATCATTTCCATTGCTGATGTTGAAAAGAAGCCAAGGGCTGTTGCAAAGTAAGAAAAAAGGCAGAAAAAGAGTAAATCCACCCCTCAAAGTGCATAAAAGACATGGGAAACCAAAACAGAGGCAGTACCCCCTAAAGATGTCATTCTTTATGTTCCCCGGGGTCGCAGGAAAGAACAAATGACATTGAGTCCTCCAAAAAGGTTCGAGATGAACAAGAGACCTAATATGTATATGCCCAAAGGGGCTTATGTGGTACAGGCACCGGTAATTTTACCAAGGCTGAATGAGACCGTGGTTATTAGCCGCGCACCATAGAAGCCCATGACAAACCCCACTATCATCCCATGGAATTACAACAAAGCGGTAGTGACATACAAGGGAAAAGAGGTCCTGGGGAAAACAAATGAGACTAACCTAGCTGAGAAATACCTTAACTTGGAGGATTTGAACAAATCCAAAACGAAGCGTTTCCCGCTCAAGAAGCCCATCAACGCTGAGGAGGCCGAAGAATTCTTCCAGAAAATGAAAACTGCAGATTACGAGGTAATATACTAACTCCAGAAGTCTCCTTCACTGGTGAGCTCAACTGAGCATCATAAAGTGTTGGTAAAGACCTTCAATGAAGCTTATGTTCCGATTGAAACCACTGTTGAACAACTGGAAAGGATGACAGAAAGATTCTTTGCAGTCAACCATATTTAATTTAGCAAGAATGATTTGCCCCCAAAAGGGGCTGGCCACAACAATGCCCTTCATTTGACAGTTAAGTGTGGGGGGTACTATGTAAAAAGAGTCATGCTAGATGGCGGATTCGGATTTGATATCCACCCTGTCTCGACTATGCAAAGAATGGAGATTGGGACTGGGAGAATCAGGCCTAACAATGTTTTTGTGCGTGCCTTTGATGGAATTAAGAGAGACGTAACAGGCAAGATCGATTTGATTTTGACTATCGGTCTTATGGATTTCAAGGTGACATTTTGGGTTCTAGACATGGACACTTATTATAATTTCCTTTTAGGAAGGCCTTGGATTCATGTGGTAGGGGTCGTACCTTCTACTCTCCACCAAATGGTGAAATTTGAATACGAAGAACAGGAGATCGTGGTCCATGAAGAGGACGAGCGATCAATTTATAGGGACCCGTCAGTCCCATGTCTTGAAGCTAGGGAAAGTAGCGAGCATATACTCTATCAAGCTTTCGAGGTCGTGGTCGCATATCAATGTGAAGAAGGAAGCCCATGTCCTCAACCTTTTCTCTCAAATGTATCAATTACGGTTTCTAATGAAATGATCATGCATGGTTATAAGCCCGGGAAAGGGCTCGGGACGTCATTGAAAGGTATCACAGAACCTATCACTCCGGGTGCTAGTGAGAAGTTCTTCGGTTTGGGTTTTCAAGCCACACCAGCTGATGTGACATGGGAAAATGAGTGAAAGAGCAATGATTGGGTCTTGCCTACGCCAATCCCACATCTTTTCAAAATATTCGTCAAGCCCAAGTACACAGAAGAGAAATATGAGGCCTTCAAGGCCGAGGAAATTGAAGAAATATGTGGAGCCATAAGGCAAATGTTGTATGAAACTCACATGGTCCAGTCGGGAGAAGGCTCAAGCACCGCAGAGGTGCAATATATGGAGCACAATGCCAAGTTGCAAAACTAGAAGGCTACTATCTTCCCAATCAGGCGGGTATCCCGGTAGTCTGTTCTTGCCACCTCTTCTATATAATGAGTTATTCCAGAGTGTAACTCGGATTTTTATTTTAGTTTATTGTCTTTAAAATTCCAATGTAAATCCTGCTATCTTCAAAAATTCAATGAAATGAAATCAATGTTTCATCGTTCATGAATCTCTTTCTTTATTCTTTTTGATTTTTGTTACTTTTTCGTATTTCTTCTTTCAGTTTTAATAATGGGGCTTCATATAATATGACATGATTGTAGACTTCATGCCCATATCCAAAGACGCTGTCTAATTGGGGAATAATGAATCAAGACCCGATTATGATGAAGATGAGGCCTTTAGGGAAATAAATTGAGAATTGGAACAATTTGAGAATAAGCCTAAGCCAAATCTAAATGAAATCAAGCCAGTTAATTTAGGTAGTTCAAAAGAGGTCCAAGAAACCATGATAACCATTCACATAGATGAAAGAACTAGGGATACACTGATCCAACTTTTGTTTGAATTTAAAGATATGTTTGGTTGGTCCTACGATGATATGCTAGGATTAATTGTTGATCTAGTGGTGAAAAAATTGCCAACTTACCCCGATTGCCCGCATGTCCAGCAAAAATAAAGAAAGTTCAAAACTGACATTAATCACAAGATCAAGGAAGAGGTCACCAAACAGTTAAAACCGCGTGTGATCTGAGTGGTCCGCTACACCACATGGCTGGCTAATATGGTCCCAGTGCCAAAGAAAGATGGGGAAACCCGAGTATGTGCTGACTATCAGGATCTAAATAAAGCATGTCCCAAGAATAATTTCCCTTTGCCAAACATCCACATCCTTATTGACAACTGTGTCAAACATGAGATATAGTCTTTCATGGATTGTTATACTAGATATCACCAGGTCTTGATGGATGAAGAAGATGCGTAAAAGACAGCCTTCACCATATTCTGGGGCACCTATTGTTATAGGGTAATGCCTTTTAGTTTGAAGAACGCCAGGGAAACATACACGAGAGCTAAGACCGCCATCTTTCATGACATAATATACCAAGAAATTGAGGTTTATGTGCACGATGTGATCATTAAGTCCAAAATGCAGGATGACCATGTTCGGGATCTGAGAAAGTTCTTTGAGCATCTGTGCAAGTATGATTTGAAGCTAAACCTAGCTAAATGTGCATTTGGAGTTCCGTCTGGGAAACTCTTGAGATTTGTCGTCAGTCGGAGGATATCGAGCTAGATCCAATAAAGATAAAATCTATTCCGGATTTGCCTCCTCCGAGAACCAAGAAAGAGGTTATGCGCATGTTGGGAAGGTTGAATTACATCAGCATGTTCATTGCCCAGTTGACTTCCACATGTGATCCCATATTCAAGCTATTGAATAAAGACGCAATGATTAAATGGATAGATGAGTGACAAGAAGCCTTCGACAAAATCAAAGAATATATGTTGAATCCACCAGTCCTGGTCTTACCCGAATTGGGGAGGCCTTTGTTTTTGTATTTGACAGTCATGGAGAATTCAATTGGCTGTGTTCTCGGGCAACATGATGTGGCCGGAAAGAAAGAGCAGGCAATCTACTATTTGACCAAGAAGTTCACCAATTATGAAGCTAAATACACTCTTTTGGAAAGGACATGCTGCGCCCTAACTTGGGTGTCTCAGAAGCTCAGGCATTACCTATTGGCCTACACCACTTATCTCATCACTAGATTGGATCCTTTAAAGTACATATTCTAGAAGCCGATTAACGTAGGGAGGTTGGCAAAATGGAAAATCCTGCTCACCGAGTTCGACATAGTCTATGTCACTCGCATGACGATAAAAGCTCAAGCTGTAGCATATCACCTAGCTAAAAATCCCGTTGATGATGAATACCAGCCTTTGAGTACTTACTTTCCAGATGAGGAAGTGAATTCAGTTAAGGTAATTTAAGAGGACGCCAATGCTTGGAAAATGTTCTTCGATGGAGCGGTGAACGCAAAAGGTGTCAGAATTTGGGGTAATCTTGATTTTACCTACCAGTCAACATTATCTGGCCATAGCACGCCTTCGGTTAATCTACAAAAACAACACTTTTGAGTATGAAACTTTCATCATGGGTATGAACATGGCAATAGACCAAGATGTGGAAAAATTGTTACTCATGGGGGATTCAGACTTGATTATCCGACAAGCTAAGGGAGAATGGGAAACTCAGGATGTCAAGCTTATACCATACATGAAACATGTGGAAGATCTTAGAAAATGGTTCAAATCCATCGAGTTATGGCATGTTCCTCGGTTTCACAATGAGTTAGCTGATGCACTCGCTATCTTGGCATCGATTTTGCCACATTCAGGCAATGTCCACATTGACCCGTTGGAAATCCAATCCGAGAAAAACATGGTTATTGTAATACGGTTGAGGTGGAGCCAGATGATCAGCCTTGGTACCATGATATCAAGAGGTTTTTTTAAAACAAAGGAATATCCTGAGCAAGCCAGTGGAGACCAAAAGAGAACCATTAGAAGGCTTGTCGGTGGCTTCTTTTTGAGCGGAGATGTTTTGTACAAAAGGACTCCACGTTTGAACCTTTTGAGATCTTTGGATGCCCAAGAGGCTAGAAGAATAATGAATGAAGTACACGCAGGGGTATGCGAACCTCATATGAATGGATACGTCCTTGCAAAGAAAATCCTTCGAGCAAGGTATTACTAGATCACCATGGAAAAGGATTGCTTCAGCTTCATCCGGAAATGTAATCAGTGTCAGGTACACAGTGACCAGATTCATGCACCTCCCTCAGAACTGTATCCTATGTTGGCACCATAGCCGTTCATTGCTTGGGGTATGAATGTCATTGGTCCAATCAAGCCAAAAGTTTCAAATGGGAATTGATTCATATTAGTTACCATCAATTACTTCACAAAATGGGTTGAAGCAGTCACTCTCAAAGCTATCACTAAGAAAGTTGTGGTACACTTCGTGCACTACAACATCATTTGCCGTTTTGGTATCTCTGCAACTATCACTACGGACAATGCTGCAAACTTGAATAGTCACTTGATGAGGGAGACATGTGAACAATTCAAGATCGGGCATTGGAATTGTACCCCTTATCGGCCCAAAGCTAATGGTGTCGTTGAAGCAGGAAACAAGAACATAAACAAGATTCTTAGAAAGATGATCCAAAGTTCTAGACAATGGCATGAGAAGTTGTCATTTGCATTATTGGGATATTGTACAACCATGTGCACATCGATTGGAGCAATACCTTATATATTGGTTTACGGCACTGAAGCCGTAAAACCTGCATAAATTGAAATTCCATCTCTCCGGGTCATCGTTGAAGCTGAGATTAAGGATAGTGTGTGGGTCAAAACTCATCTAGAACAGTTAACCCTTATTGATGAAAAACGAATGGCTGTCGTTTGCCATGGTCAGTTGTATCAACAAAGAATGCCCGCGCCTACAACAAGAAAGTGAGGCCTAGGAACTTTGAAGTGGGGCTATTTGTTTTGAGGCGTATTCTCCCTCATCGCATGGAAGCAAAAGGAAAGTTCGCGCCAAATTGGAAAGATCCATACATTATAAGAAAATTGTTTCCAAAAGGGGCGTTGTACTTGGGAGACATTGAAGGAAATGATCCTGAAAAGCTGTAAATGCAGATGCAGTCAAAAGGTCCAACGTTTAATCCTTCTGCAGCACCGATATTATCCGATTGGGATGACGAAGGCTTTCATTCTCGCTACCCCAAACACTTTAACCTTTTCCTAAACCTTTGAGTCGATTACCTTTCTTTGATTACTCTCTTTGGAACCTAGAAACGTGTGAAAAAAATCATAAATCAACAATCAAAACAAAATGAAAAACAAAGTTCCCTGAACAACGTTCGACTTGTTTTTGAAAGGATACATAGGCAACCTCTCTGGGGTTCAGTCACACAAAAAAAAAATTTATTTTCCCCAAAAGTGAAATTGGCGCAGATGTTATAATGGTTCGGCGATTATCCCGCCTGAATGGTTCCAAAGTTGTAATTCAATCTAGATTCTTTTTACCCCAAATCCTATGCAAAGACTTTCTAATCAATCGATGAGAATTGTTCAATGGTCGTAGAATGTGGTTGCTTGGATCTGATACAACAAGATGACAGAAATAAAATGAGAGAGTCTTATTGGTAAAAACCCACACGGGCACCGTAAGGTAACGGTGAGCAGAGAAACTGAAAATGAGAGAGTCTTATTACTAAAAACTCGCAAAAAGCACTATAAGGAGAGGGTGAGAAGAGAAATGAGAGAGGTCAATTGGCGAAAACCCGTGAAGGGCGCCATTGATCGAGAAGAAGGAATTCCTTACAGCCATTGGCACTGAAAGAGTCCTGGAAATATTTCTTGGTTGTAAAACACAGGTTATGATGGGTTTATGAGAAATTGGACGATTGCTCCGATCGGGTATCCAGTCCAAGAAGCATCTCATGTCTATTGAAACCTGCGTGCACTCCAGATAAGTCCTTTTTTCCCCCGAAAGGGATACTTCTTGTTAAATTCATTCGGAAATGTAATCAGTGCCAGGTACACAGTGACCAGATTCATGCACCTCCCTCAGAACTGTATCCTATATTGGCACCATAGCCGTTCATTGCTTGGGGTATGAATGTTATTGGGCCAATCAAGCCAAAAGTTTCAAATGGGAATTGATTCATATTAGTTACCATCAATTACTTCACAAAATGGGTTGAAGCAGTCACTCTCAAAGCTATCACTAAGAAAGTTGTGGTACACTTCGTGCACTACAACATCATTTGCCGTTTTGGTATCTCTGCAACTATCAGTACGGACAATGCTGCAAACTTGAATAGTCACTTGATGAGGGAGATACGTGAACAATTCAAGATCGGGCATTGGAATTCTACCCCTTATCGGCCCAAAGCTAATGGTGTCGTTGAACCAGGAAACAAGAACATCAACAAGATTCTTAGAAAGATGATCCAAAGTTCTAGACAATGGCATGAGAAGTTGTCGTTTGCATTATTGGGATATTGTACAACCATGTGCACATCGATTGGAGCAATACCCTATATATTGGTTTACGGCACTGAAGCCGTAAAACCTGCATAAATTGAAATTCTATCTCTCCGGATCATCGTTGAAGCTGAGATTAAGGATAGTGCGTGGGTCAAAACTCATCTAGAATGGTTAACCCGTATTGATGAAAAACGAATGGCTGTCGTTTGCCATGGTCAGTTGTATCTACAAAGAATGCCCGCGCCTACAACAAGAAAGTGAGGCCTAGGAACTTTGAAGTGGGGCTACTTGTTTTGAGGCGTATTCTCCCTCATCGCATGGAAGCAAAAGGAAAGTTCGCTCCAAATTGGAAAGATCCATACATTATAAGAAAATTGTTTCCAAAAAGGGCGTTGTACTTGGGAGACATTGAAGGAAATGATCCTAAAAAGCTGTAAATGCAGACGCAGTCAAAAGGTCCTACGTTTAATCCTTCCGCAGCACCGATATTATCCGATTGGGATGACGAAGGCTTTCATTCTCGCTACCCCAAATACTTTAACCTTTTCCTAAACTTTTGAGCCGATTACCTTTATTTGATTACTCTCTTTGGAACCTAGAAACGTGTGAAAAAAATCATAAATCAACAATCAAAACAAAATGAAAAACAAAGTTCCCTGAACAACGTTCGACTTGTTTCTGAAAGGATACATAGGCAACCTCTCTGGGGTTCAGTCACACCAAAAAAAAAATTAATTTTCCCCAAAAGTGAAATTGGCGCAGATGTTATAATGGTTCGGCGATTATCCCGCCTGAATGGTTCCAAAGTTGTAATTCAATCTAGATTCTTTTTACCCCAAATCCTATTCAAAGACTTTCTAATCAATCGATGAGAATTGTTCAATGGTCGTAGAATGTGGTTGCTTGGATCTGATACAACAAGATGACAGAAATAAATGAGAGAGTCTTATTGGCAAAAACCCACACGGGCACCGTAAGGTGACGGTGAGAAGAGAAACTGAAAATGAGAGAGTCTTATTACTAAAAACTCGCAAAAAGCACTATAAGGAGACGGTGAGAAGAGAAATGAGAGAGGTCAATTGGCGAAAACCCGTGAAGGGCGCCATTGATCGAGAAGAAGGAATTCCTTACAGCCATTGGCACTGAAAGAGTCCTGGAAATATTTCTTGGTTGTAAAACACAGGTTATGATGGGTTTATGAGAAATTGGACGATTGCTCCGATCGGGTATCCAGTCCAAGAAGCATTTCATGTCTATTGAAACCTGCGTGCACTCCAGATAAGTCCTTTTTTCCCCCGAAAGGGATACTTCTTGTTAAATTCATTATCCTCTCATTTTTTTACTTTTCTTTGAATCCCTTTCGGTTTAGTCCTTCTCCGAAACTAATACAAAGAAAAGATGGAAAGATTGGTTTTACAAGGTTCTGCTTAACAAAAGCCAAATTCAAGGAAAAGCACCCAGCCTCAGCAGATGCATCAAATCGATCTCGACTGGCCATGATGGCTGATGATTCTCGGTCTTCCTTGTATGACCGCATCAGAGAGCGCCAGTATGATGATCCACATTTGCTTGTCCATAAGGACAGAGTTGAGCATGATGATGCCAGGGATGTGTCTATTGATAGTGACAGCTTGTTGAGGATGCAGGGCCGGATTTGCGTGCCCTATATGGATGGGCTCCAGGATTTGATGTTGGAGGAGGCCTACAGCTAGCGGTATTCTATCCATCCAGGTGCCGCGAAGATGTATCAGGATTTGAGACAGCACTACTGATGGAGGAGGACAAAGAAGGATATAGTGGGGTTTGTAGCTCAGTGTCTCAACTGTCATCAGATCAAGTACGAGCATCAGAGATTGGGCGGTGTACTTCAGCAGATGATTATTCCCGAGTGAAAGTGGGAGAGGATTACTAACGACTTTGTGAGTGGTCTCCCTCGGACTTTGAGAAAGTTCGATTTGATTTGGGTGATTGTGTATCGGTTGACCAAGTCCGCACACTTCATTCCAGTATGTACTACTTATTCTTCGGAGCGGCTGGCAGGGATCTTTATCCGGGAGATTGTCCGATTGCATGGAGTTCCAGTGTCTATTATCTCACATAGGGGTACTCAATTCACTTCTCAATTCTGGAGGACATTTCAGTGGGAGTTGGGTACGCATGTAGAGTTGAGCATAGCATTCCATCCTCAGACGGACGGGCAGTCCGAGTGCACTATTTAGATATTGGAGGATATGTTGCGAGCCTGTGTTATTGATATTGGGGCTTCATGGAATGAGTTTTTTCCACTTGCAGAGTTTGCCTACAACAACAGCTAGCAGTCAAGCATTCAGATGGCTCCGTATGTGGCGTTGTATGGGAGGTGGTGTAGATCTCCAGTTAGTTGGTTTGAGCCCGGGGAGGCTAGGTTGTTGGGGACAGAGATGGTCCAGGATGCCTTAGAGAAGGTGAAGCTGATTCAAGAGAGGCTTCATATAGAACAGTCGCTTTAGAAGAGTTATGTGGACCGGAAGGTTCGGGATGTGTCCTATATGGTAGGTGAGAAGGTCTTGCTGAAGGTTTCGCCCATGAAGCGTGTTATGCGGTTTGGGAAGAAAGGGAAGCTGAGTCCGCGGTTCGTTGGGCCTTTTGAGATACTTAGGAGGATTGGGGAGGTGGCTTATGAGCTTGCTCTGCCACCCAGCTTGTCGAGTGTGCATCTGGTATTTCACGTATCTATGCACCGGAAGTATGTTTGGGATCCGTCTCATGTATTAGACTTCAGCACGGTGCAGTTGGATGATGATCTGACATATGATGTGGAGCCAATGGCTATTTTGGGTCGTCAGGTTCGGAAGTTGAGATCAAAGGATATAGCTTCAGTGAAGGTGCATCGGAGAGGTCGGCCCGTGGAGGAGGCTACTTGGGAGACCGAGGGGGAGATGCTGAGCAGATATCCTCACTTGTTTGAGGCTCCAGGTATGTTTTTTGACCCGCTCGAGGATGAGCGTTTGTTTTAGTTAGGGAGGATGTGATGACTCGGCCCGTTGTCATGTGAGTTACTGCCCCGTTTCCCTCATTTTATGTTTCTCTATGCTTCATTATCGGCATTGGAGGTGATCGAGTCGAATCTGATTGGTTTTAGATGGAAATGAGACACATAGTCTCTTTAAGGAAGGCTTGTTTTGGAAAAGTCAACCAGAAGTTGACTATTTAGTTAGAGGACTCGGATGTGATTTCCGGTGATTCAGTTAGCTTCGGGGTATGATTTGTGACTTAGGAGTGCGATCGGAATTGGTTTTGGAGGTCCGGTGTAGAATTAGGCTTGAATTGGTAAAGATAGTATTTTGGCAAATTCCGGTTGATAGGTGAGATTTTGATCCGGAGGTCGGAATGGAATTCCAAGAGTTGCAGTAGTTCCGTTAAGTGATTTTGGATGTGTGTGCATAATTTCAGGTCATTTGGAGGTGTTTTGGCCGGGTTTTTGATCAAATGCGTAATTCGGAAGTTTTGAAGAAACTTAGGCTTGAATCCGATGTGATTTAATGGTTTTAGCATTGTTTGATGTGTTTTGAAGATTGGAACATGTTTGACTAATGTTTTGGGATGTGTTGGTGCTTTTGGTTGTGGTCCCGGGGGCCTCGCGGGGGTTTCGGGTGGTCAATCAAACCATTTTTGGACTTTTAAAGTAGAAGATTTTCAGCTGTTGGTGTTGCAGAGATTTGCCCTTCGCGTTCGTGTGGGTGATGTCGCGAACGCGTAGAGGAAATATGGGGCTTGGAAATTTCGCGTTCGCGTTTGCGTTCGCATGGGAGAGGGCCGCGTTCGCGAATTTCTGGAAGGCAAAGCATCGTATTCGCGAGGGAGGTAACGCGTTCGCGTAGAAGGAAATCAGGGCCTTGTGAAATTGCTCAATGCGTTCGCGTCATAAACACGCATTCGCGTAGTTAGAGTTTCTGAAGCACCGCGTTCGCTGCCTTGGCATTGCGTTCGCGTAGGTTTAATTCCTGGTCAATATTTTACGCTCATCGCGAACGCGGGGGTGTTGACCGCGTTGGGTAAATTGTAGCTGGGCAGAAGGGTTTTTTTAAATCATATCATCCGCGAAGCTAGGTCATTTTTCCACCATTGTTGAGCACCTTGGGAGCTTTTTGGTAGCAATTGAAGAGGGTTTCGACGGGAATCGATTGGAGGTGAGTCCTATGGCCTAGAAACATCATTTCATCAAAGAATCAACCGATAAATTCATGGAAATTTGGGTAAAATTGGAAGAACTAGGGCTTGACTTTTGAAATGAAAAATTTGGATTTGAGGGGGCATTTGAGCTCCGATTTTGGTATAGTTGATATGTATGAACTCCTGGCAAGAAGAGGAATCTGGTGATATGAATTTCATAATTTTTTGAGAAGTGGGCCCGGGGATCGGATTTTGCCAACCTCGTGATTTTTTGATGATTTTCAAGTCTTTTTGATTGGGTTATGTTCCCTTAGCCTATTGTGATGTATTCCTTGTGGTTTTGACCAGATTCTATGCACGAGGAGGTTGATATGCGAGGAAAGCGCAAGGCGAGCTAGGATTTCGGTCGGCTTGAGTTGAGTAATGGTTATAAATGATGTTCTGAGGGTTCGAAACCCCGGATTTGCACTACGTGGTGTTATGTTGAGATGAGACACGCGCTGTATGATGAGCGTGGGGTTTGTTACTATTGGGGATTCGGACTCGGTCCATCCCGATTGATGACTATGATGTATTTTTGACTAAGACTCAATTAATATCAATATATTTTGGGCTAGTTGCCTGTCTGGGGCCTTGTGCCGATTTGTAGAACCCTTAGGGGTTATGTTATACTAGTTGACGTCACTTTACTTGTTGAAATCATACTCTCAGTCATGTTCTTAACTGATAAACATAATATGAACCGGCTTTAGAAATTGGCAATCCAAATGAGAAATACCTGGGATTGAAAACCCTGTCTTAGCTGAGTGAGCCTCAGTGGCCAAGCTTGCATTGACTGAGAGGGGTCAAGGACCCAATAGTGAGGGTATTTGACATATACCGGATTGGGCTGCACGCCGCAGCAGTATATACATATACATGTATGGATCGGACTGCACGCCGCAGTAGTATATTATATGGATCGGACTGCACGCCGCAGTGATATATGATATATATATATTATATGGATCGGACTGCACGCCGCAGTATTATAGCACTTGGGTTGTAGGAGCCCCTCCGAAGTCTGCACACCCCTAGTGAGCGCAGTCGACTATTACTATTGGATCTGGCTGCACGCCGCAGTAGTACATACTATTATTGGATCGGGCTGCAGACCACAATAGTATATATATATATATATAGATCGAGCTGCACGCCGCAGCAGTATACGGTATGGATCGGGCTGCACGCCGCAGCAGTGTAAGTAAATTACAAGACTTTGAGAGGTGTAAGTGAGTAGTGTACTGGTTTCAGGGATGTTCACCTGTTTTTCCTTACTTAGCTGTAGTTTACTGCATTTACTATTTGATATAGAACTGTGTAGTGTTTTTACAAGTTTTCTTATCTTCAATCGTTATTTACTTCTATTACTCACTGAGTCGGAGTACTCACTTTACTCCCTGCACCATGTGTGCCGATACAGGTATCCAGGAGGCTTAGTAGAGCATTTTGCTGTTGCTCAGATTTGACACCGGAGTTATCGAGGTTGCTACATGGCATCTGCAGGACCCGATTCCTCCCCTTATCTCCTTTGTTTCCGCATTTTAGACTTTTATATGTATAGGATGCTACTCGGTTGTATGTAGAGGCTCTAGACTCCTGACTCTAGATCTTTTGGGAGTTTGTTTTGGCATTGTTATGGTTTTCCGCACTGCTTTTATCTATTTTCACATACTAAAATCATGTTTAATTGATGATTTAACTCTATTAATTTGTAATGAGTTGCGTACTTCGGTTAAGAGTGTTGAAATGGTCGAGCTTGCCTAGCATTATATTGGGCGCCATCACGACCGGGATTGGGGTCGTGACAGGTCTCCACTCCCTAGTTTATTTTATTTTAGACATAGGGTCTTTAGACATAGGGTCTCCACTCCCTAGTTACATTCCCAACATAGGGTATCCACTCCCTAGTTGGTTTTATTTTAGACATAGGGTCTCCACTCCCTAGTCATTTTTCAAACATAGGGTCTCCATGTGATGACCCAAAGGGTCATCACTTGTTTTCTTTCTCATTTCGTGCTTCCGAGGCCTTGAAAACCTCATTTTTAGTTGCCTCGATTTTCGTGCACAAACTGGGCGCGCAGGCGGAAAGCTCAAATGTGAAATTTTGTGAAAAATGCTAAAATTATGTATTAAAATAAATAAGTTTGAATTTGGTCAACATTTTACGTAAACGGACTCGAACCCGTGATTTGATGGTCCCGTAGGGTCCGTGGAAAAATATGGGACTTGGGCATATTCCCGGAATCGAAATCCGAGGTCCCGAGCCCGAGAAATGAATTTTTAAAAGAAATTATTTTTCTGAAATCATTAAGGAAAATTGAAATGAAAATCGATTAGAACGTGTTGGTATCGGGCCCGTATTTTGGTTTAGCGCCCAGTACAGATCTTATATGTGATTTAAGATATTTCTCTGAAGTTTGGTTGAAATCGGACGTCGTTTGACGTGTTTCGGACTAGAAGTTGTAAATTTGAAAGTTTATGAAGTTTGAAGAAAAACTATTGATTTTGAGGTTTGATTCATTGTTTTTAATGTTATTTTGGCGATTTGATCACACGGTTAAGTTCGTAGGATGTTGTTGAGTTAGTGTATGTGTTTGGTTAGGAGCCCCGAGGGCTCGGGAGTGTTTCGGAGGTGTTTTGGAGTGATTCCGAACTTAGGAAAAGTTGCAGAAAATGGGTTTCAGCTGTTGCAGACAATTCCTTCTTCGCGTTCGCGATGCCTAGTCCACGTTCGCGATGCCTTGAGTTGGTCCTTCATCGCGTTCGCATCACCCCATCGCGAACTCATAGGGTTATCTGACCCAGGGGGACTTGGCCAAATTTTCCTCTTCGCGTTCGCATACAGCCACTCGCGAACGCGTAGCCTTACAAATTCCTTCACCGCGTTTGCATAATCTCCCACGCGTTCGCATAGAACAAAATTTTGAATCTCCAGCTATTACTCTTCGCATTCGCACCCCCTTTACTCGAGAACGCGATGGACTTTCCAGAGATACCCTTCGCGAATGCGACCCTCTTGTCGCAAACGCGGAGGGCAATTTTGCCCAGTTAAATTTTAATTTCAGAAACAGTAGCTACGGGAATTTTTCATTAAAAACTCGAACCCCTTCTTCTCCAAATCTTCTAGGCGACTTTTAGAGCATTTCTTCATCAAAGCTTCTTGGGTAAGTATTGTTTAACCCGTGTTCTTCATTTTCCATCATCGTTTATTGAAATCCTAAGCTTAAATCATGCAATTTAGGGTAGAAATGGGGGAAATGGATAGAGTTAGGGTTTTGTATATTTTCTTGATTTAGACCTCATTTTGGGGTCGAATTTGAAAACAAATTATGTATTAGGGCTCGTGGGTGAATGGGGGATTTGTTTTTGGTCCGAACCTCGTATTTTGACCAAGCGGGCCCGGGGGCAATTTTGGAATTATGGGAAGAAAGCTTGGAAATCTATAATTAGGCATTGGGTTTTGATTTGTTTAGCATATATTGATACTATGGAATCGTTATTGTACAGATTTGATTGAGTTGGAGCCGAATTCGAGAGGGAATGCGGTTGTTGTGGATCGATTCGGCCATGGAAGTTGAGGTAAGTGTTTGGTTTAACCCTAGCTTGAGGGATTAGGAGTTGAGTCATAATTGCTATTTGTTTTGTGTTGAGTACGACGTATGGACATGGTGACGAGTATCCATGCGTCAGTGTTGAGCATGACCGTGAGTCTTAATTTTGCTAATTGTGTACTCTTGTTTGATCCTATGAAAGTTGCGACTGAATATTGATATTAGACGTGCCAAGAAGAAGTCGAATAGGATTGGTTATAGCTGACTCTCCCTTGTTGGGACGTTTGACTTGTTATGATTGTTCCCTTGCCGGTATTGTATTGTGTACTGTGTTGAAAGTAATGGGAGCGAGAGGTACGCCTACTATATGATATATTGAATTGAGAGCGAGTGGTATGCATACCACATGATATATTGAAATGGGAGCGAGTGGTACGCCTACCACATGATATGTTGAAATGGGAGCGAGTGGTACGCCTACCATATGATATATTGAAATGGGAGGGAGTGGTACGCCTACCACACATGATACGTTGGAATGGGAGCTGGTGGTATGCCTACCACGAGATATTAAGAAATGGGATCGGGTTGCATGCTTGCAACGCGATGAGTTGAATATGAAAGTTGCCTTGTCTGTTCCTTATTGCTAGAAGTTAAGCTATATATGTACGCACCATTATTTCTGATATTTTGTTTCTATCTGTTATCCCTAAAGCATGCTTCCCTCCCCAGCATAAACTGTTACGTTCTTGCTACTTTTCCATTGTACTTGTATATTTATCTGCACAGGATTGTTTGAAGTTCTGGTCCTAGCCTCGTCACTACCTCGACGGGGTTAGGTCAGACACTTCTAGCACATGGGGTCGGTTGTGCTGATGCTACACTCTGTGCTATTTGCACAGGTCCAGGTTTCGAGCAACAGCAACAGCATTAGCACGGGAGCAGGCCTTCAGTCCAGCGAGACCCGAGGTAGCCTTGTAGGCGACTGCAGGCCTGGCGTCTCCCTTATTCTCTCTTTTAATCTGTTGCCTCCTTGTATTCGAGACAAACAACTTATGTGTTCTTTCAGACATTTGTATTTAGTATTTCTTAGTAGTTCGTGAGTATTGTGACACTAGTCTTGGGTAGAGGTTTTATTGACTATTCCGCATTTTGATTCAGTTGCTATAATTAAAACTTCCGCTACTATTTAATTTCGTTGTTTTTATATTGTTTCTATAAATTGTTAAAAATGGGTTATGTTGTAAACGAAAAGTACTTAAATGTTGCTTGCCTAGCTTCTACGATTAGGAGCCATCACGACTCCCGAGGGTAGGAAATCCGGGTCGTGACACTCCACTCCCTAGTTGATTTTATTTTAGACATAGGATCTCTACTCCCTAGTCACTTTCCAAACATAGTGTCTCAACTCCCTAGTTAATTTTATTTTATACATAGGGTCTCCACTCCCTAGTTGCTTTTCCAACATAGGGACTCCACTCACTAGTCGCTTTTCCAACATAGGGTCTCCACTCCCTAGTTGAAGTTATTTTAGACATAGGGTCTCCACTCCCTTGTCGCTTTTCCAACATAGGGTCTTCACTCCCTAGTTGATTTTGTTTTAGCCATAGGGTCTCCACTCCCTAGTCTCTTTATGGTCTCCACTCCCTAGTTGAACTTATTTTAGACATAAAATCTCCCCTCCCTAGTCTCTTCTCCAACATATAGTCTCCACTTCCTAGTTGATTGTATTTTAGACATAGGGTCTCCACTCCCTAGTCGCTTCTCCAACATAGGGTCCTCACTCCCTAGTTAAAGTTATTTTATACATAGGGTCTCCAATCCTTAGTCGCTTTTCAAACATAGGGTCTCCACTCCCTAGTTGATTTTATTTTAGACATAAGGTCTCCACTCCCTCGTCGTTTTTCCAACATAGGCTCTCCACTCCCTAGTTGAAGTTATTTTAGACATAGGGTCTCCACTCCCTAGTCATTTTTCCAACATAGGGTCTCCACTCCCTAGTTGATTTTATTTTAGACATAGGGTGTCTACTCCATAGTCGCTTTGCCAACATAGGGTCTCCACTCCCTAGTTGAAGTTATTTTAGACATGGGGTCTCCACTCCCTAGTTGAAGTTATTTTAGACATGGGGTCTCCACTCCCTAGTTTCTTTTCCAATGTAGGGTCTCCATTCCCTAGTTGATTTATTTTTGGATATAGGGCATCCACTCCCTAGTCTCTTTTCCAACATAGGGTCTCCACTCCCTAGTTGATTTCATTATAGGCTTCACTCCCTACTCCCTTTTTTCCCAAGGATACACAATCCCGATTTTAATTGCTTTCAATAAAGAAATAGTTTAGATTTGTGTTACAATAACTCACGAAGTTTTCCTAGTGAAAACTGGGGCAGACAATTTTGTTCGTTTGTTTGATTTAGTGCCTGAACAGGTTTTAACCGTGAGGCACAAGGTTTGAGATGACGAAAAGAAAAAGTCTCAACCAAATAAGAGAAAAGAAGAAACAAGAAAAGAAGTTGAACTCAAAGCATAGAAGTGGAGAATAGGTGTGGACTGATCGAGACATGATTGAAGCCACAAGCTTTCCAAGTCCCGAATTGATCTGAAAAGCCGAAGAAAAATGAATTAGTAGTTGCAGTCAATGAGCATCAAGATTCAAGATCAGATTTTGCGAGAAGAGCTAGCCAAGACTCAAGATCAAGCTTTAGAAGGCTTATAGATAGGAATCTCGTAACTCATAGTTGTTGGGCTTAGCTAGTTTAGCTTTTCATCTTTTATTTCGGTGTAATAAGCGGTTCAGCCAGCAGAAATAGCAACAACAACAGTGAAATCATAGTTACTCGGTATTCTCAGCTACCAAAACTCCCATAACCACAATGAACTGATTCCTTTATAGCCAAGGATATGTAGGAAACCTCCGAATCAAGGTTCGGTCATACTCCTTCAAAAGATGCTTCTCATGGAGTTTCAAACGGTCAAAAATCCCTCATAGTTGCTCATTTTATCTTTGCCCGAAAACCCCTCGTGTTTCCGAGCAAAGAGGAGCAGCTGTGAGCATGTGACTTTTTCCCTATGCGAAATACTCCTATAAAATCCCAAGAATATATATTTTTTTCCATTTAATAGGATTTTTGTAGGATTTTATTAATTGTTTGCATTTTTTTGTGCATGTTTAATTTTATTAAAATCAAGAAAAATGTAAAAAAAAATACCGTGCATTGCATTTAGGTTTTGTTTTTACATTTTTAGGATTAATTAGTTAATTATTTATTCTATTAAAAAATAAAAATAACAAAAATAGCTCATTTATAGATTTTTACCTTTTAATTTTTAGATTATTAATTTTTCTCTTTTAATTTAGGATCATGTAATTTTTTATAATTTTGTAATTAGATAATTAGTTTAATTTTACAATTTATATTAATTTAGGATTTTAATTTAGGAATTTTAATTAAAGGAAAAGTAAAAAGAAAAGAAAAGGAAAAATAGAAAGAGAATTGGAAAGAAGGGGGGTTTTAATTTAAATTTGGGATGTTATTAAACACCCCAAATTGGTCCAAACTAACCCTTTTCCAAGCCCAAAAACCCAGCCTTACCCGGTCCAAATCCCCCACCCTCCAAACGACCCCGTACTAACATATCTTAAATCCGAGGCTTTGATCATCATGGATCTAACGGCTGGAAGCTGATTTGGTTTTTAATATAAAACGTTCGGAACCCACACTCCTAATCCCAGAAACACCTTCATTTCACTTCATCCCCGTCTCTAACACCAGACCCTAGCCGCCTTAGAACCCTACGCAGGGACCGCCTTGTTCCGCCGCAAGAGATCGCCCAACGGCAGTGGAGACACTCCAAACTTACCCAAATTAACACCACACAATCCTCATCTTCTCCTTATTCTGAATCCCCAAATGGTTCCCTTCAAATCCCTGCCAAAAGCTTCGAATTTTATATCTAAAATTCGGAAACTCAAAACCCTAAGTCACCCAAATGCCACAAAATTCACACCATGCAATCATGCCTTCCTCCTCTTAATATCCCCATGGTTCCTCTCGAATAAGCCCAATTTTGTCGAATCTTAAATTTAAGATTTCGGAAAAACCCTAAATTTTTCTTTCTTCTTTTCTTGGTCAGTGTTTGGTCAAATGAATCCAAACATCCATTAGTCGACTGTTCTTGTTAAGAACAATCGATTAATAGTAGTTCAAGTTCATTTCTGCCTTGTGAAGTTTGGTCGAGTTCATAGTAGGGTCCAGTTTGTAACAAACCTAGGTAATTTCCTTCCCTGTTTATTTTTACCTTGCGTTAATTGTTTTCTTTATGTTAAATGCTTCCTTTAGCTGCATGTTTTAAGGTTTCAACGTTAGATTTTCTTACAAAACCTAGGTAATTTCCTTCTCTATTTATTTTTACCTTGCGTTAATTATTTTTATTTATGTTAATTGCTTCCTTTAGCCATATGTTTTAGGGTTTTAATTTTAGATTTTCTTTTCTTTATTCACAACTGCTTAGTTGATTATTTGTTCATGTGTTGTAAATTAATTGAAGCATGTCTGAATTTTATTATTTAATCACTACTACAAAAAGGACCTTTAGTGGCAATAAAAAATAGCATTGGCGGCAATAAAAATTATCGCTATAGCATTTACCGGCATTTGAACTTTAGCCGGTGATGCCGGGATCGGTAAAGCCTTTAGCGGCATTTCTGCCAAAAGCTGGTAAAGGGTATGATTTATTGCCGATAAAACTCATCTACTTTAACGGCAATTGTTTGTGGCAATTATTATGGCTGCTAAATCCATTCTAAAAATGACTAATAATGCTCCTTTAACGTCCATTTTTATAGCCACTAAATTCAAAGTATTTGTTGCTAAAAGTCCATACCTTTAGCGGTAATTGTTTTGTGACAATTAAATTGGCAACAATATCTCTTCTAAAAACGTATTAGTATGACCCTTTAGCGTCCATTTTAATGGATAGCAAAGTCAATTAAATTGCCGCTAAAAATAATCTTTAATAGCAATATAATGGTTACAATATCCCTGTATAAACGTCTTAATCCTGTTAAATTGGCACTAAAATTTACAAGCTATAACGGTAAGTTTAGCCACCTTTAATAATAGCTACTACATTCGACCAAAAAATAATGCAAATAACAAAACATATTGATATTAATTCATAAAACTATAGTATATCTCGTTAAATCTTAACGAACAAAAGGAAGCACTAATAATCCAAAATATTAATATCACAAAACCTTAAAAATAACTCATATTGTTTGAAGTAAATAGCTAATGTCATTATATAACTAATCTTAACGAATAACAATCGTCAAATAATCTCTTTAACTCTTCGTCATATTGAAATCTTCCACCCGCTAAATTATCGAACATCAGACTGTATGACCTGAATTTATAAAATAACTATGTCAATAGGAAGTAAATGTTGCCAAACAACAAAGCTGATAATAGTTAGCGAGGTTATGAAACTAAAAGTCCATAACCAGAAAGGGACACAAGCAAAATTGCAAGAATCTGCATCATTAATGTCCCAAAAGTATGTATAATCTCATCTATAAAGTATTTTAGTATATCTGTAAATGCATATCATACAAGCAAACATATCAAATCAGCCTTTTGAGCATATCATACAAGCAAACATATCAAATCTGCCATAAAGTACTATTCCGAGTTTCATCCTGAAGCACAAAATTTCCAGAATCTATGGTGAGCAATCCTGAGTTGTTCAATATAGGTGTATTCGGATTGTCTATCCGTAATTTCTGATCATATGGATCACCTACATACCATATTCCGAGATAATTTTTATCCATTTGTGGGATAGAGAATGAACCTAACTTGAACTTTCCACCTTCTGAAACAAGTACTGGTGAGTGATTGAGTTCATCACCAGGCTTCATTGAGGTTAATGATACATTTTTTGCTGCAGAATAAGGTCAAGATGAGGAAGAAGATGTGACTGGCTAAAGATTCCATTTTGGCAGCTAGAGATAAAAAAAACAGTTGCCGCAGGTTACTACTGCTGTGAATGCAAATGGTTATGGTACAAGTATTGCAGGTGTTAAGGCAGTGATCGAAGATTTTATGCAGCCTCAAAACTTGGTGGACGATCAGGCTACTGTTGGTGTTCAAGCAGCATGTTTGAGGGTTGCTAATACTGGTGGTGTTCGAGCTAAACCAGGGATTCATACTGTAAATGATCAACTTGTAGTGAATGTACATGATGGAACAAATTTTATGATTACTGAAGAAAAATAGCAGATTCAAAACTTGCACCTGTGAAGAATGCTTCTGATATGCATGTTGAGGGGCAAGGTGTTGAAGGTAATTTAGAGGATGATTTGATAGAGGGAGATCGAGGAACAGCTGGGTTTGAGCAGGTTGTTCGAGGTTCTGCTGGTAACACTATATAGCCTCAAAATTTGGTGAACGAAAAGGATATTGCTGCTACTCTAGCAGCTCATTTGAGGGTTGGAAATGCTGGTGGATTTAAATTGCAGTCTGTTGGAGTTTTGCATTTAAATGCTGGTGTTTTGAAAACTACTGTTCAATTCGATACGAAATACCAAATTGACCAGCAGGGTCTCAACATTTCTACTGATGATGATGAAGAAGATGAAGAAGAAGGAATTAACAATGCCACAGTAGAGGCTGTTTCGGAAATACACAGAACTAATATTGATCCCCGAAGATAATATGCTTTGTTCGGTCTCAACACTTCTACTGATGATGAAGCAGAAGAAGGGCAACAACAAAATGAAAGAGGAGAAGAGTTTGGAAATCAATATTCCAAAAAACAAGAATTTGCTCGATGCCAGAAGGAATTAACAATGCCATAGTAGAGGTTGTTTCTGAAATATGCAGTAGAGGTTAGCCAATTTTTTTGTAAGGCTTTTATTTGTAAGTAGAAATTGAACCCAAAGAGCAAAAAGTGCTGGGAGGTTGGAGCTAATTTCATATTCAGGGACTGCAGATTCCATGGCAAAAGAGTTTGCCAGAGAGGATTCAAAGGAAACTTCAGCTATTAAAGCAGAAGGCAACTAGATATACAAAAAGCAAAAAAAAGACAGAAATCGAGAAGGCATCATAATAGAATAATTCTGATGTAGAAGAGAAGATAAATCCAAAAAGTTATTTGAAGAAAGCTACGATTCAAATCCCAAAATAGAAAGAAGATGAACTGTAAAAAAAATAAATGATGTGTTAATACAGAAAGACACTAGTTGAAGGTAGGAGGATCTAAGAACATGTAATACATAAAGACATCATAATGTGTAAATTCTGACAATAAGAACATGTCAATGAAAGCTATACAATTCCATTCACAACAGGTAGGAGGATCTACTGACAAGCTGGAGCTAATCAGGAGGTTATAGAGGAGGAAGATCAAAGTGTTAATGATAATATTGTTAACATTGATTCAATGGCAAGAATTGAGACTGTCACACAGTCTCAAATTGAAATTAGGAGAGAGGAATATGTATCAGATGCAAATGCAGACACAATAAAGAAAAGCATCGAAATAGCTACATCAATCACAGGATGTTCAAATGACCAAAGGAGTAAAAGCTTGGTCAATTATGCAGCAGTTGTAGTATAACACACAGGCAGCCAAGGTGCAAATTTCAGCAGAGGTTACTCTTCTATTGGAAACAGTCCAATTCCAAAATGACAACAACACAGGTAACAAACAAGTGATTGACATGCAGAAGAACACAGATCTTTGGGCTACAAAATTTTCTCAATGTACTAAACATGGAGATTAATCTCCTAGGCATATTGAGCAGGTGAAATCTTCAGAAGTTTGATCAAATAATAGAAAAATTAAATAGTAGCTTACCGAAGGATAAGGATGAGTAGTACCATGAGACGTTGAAGTATTTTCAGCAACATTAGGTATCCTTGATCTTTGTGGTACTCATTCATGGCCACTATTAGCAGCAGGGACCTGATAATTATTAACAAACCAGATAACAATACTTTTATAGGATTAAAACTTCATTAATAATGTACATAACTTATAAAATCGAGTTACCTATTCAATTGAGGTGCCATTGATATTTTGAGGCATAGATTCATTGGAAGCATATTTGTGCATCAATTGTCGCATTTCGAGTAATTCTGATTGCATCTTCTCCTGATTTTGTTTCATCAGATTCATTTATTCGTTATATTTATCCTTTAACTCAGTTATCTCTTATGTTAACCTTTAGACAGCTTCATTAGATGAATCCTCTCTGACCAGAAGGAGTTGGGCCAAGTCCTAAACAACAAACATATCCACTTTTGTCATTTTCGAACACTTGAGAATACACATCGCCTTCCCAAGCAACAACGTGAGGAGGTTGGTCAGTAGAGCTCTCACTATTGTTCGTCCTTTCATTTATCATTTCCTGGGCATAAAATACATAAATCCAATTTGGAATTCATTTATTCACTTTTATGTTTTTTCCTAACTATTTCCCAATTAAGAAAATAAAAGAAAAAAAATCTTACAATTGCCTTGATAGAATCATCATTCAGTGGTCTATCATCCTTACGTTTTGTATGAGTTAATATGAAAACTTGTGCTTGTGTAGGCTCTGTCCCATTTACAACCTAATACCATAAAATTGATGTAAGATATATGTGCAAAAAAATTAAAACATTATAGTTAGTAATTTGAACAAGTTTACATGCTCATCCATCAAGGTAACAATACTTTCGGATCCTCCTGTGTGAGGCATCTTTTGATTGGTCCTATTATTTCTATTTGCTTGGGAACGCCTCTGTCGTTGAAATATTAAAATGATATCTTATAAACTATACATAAAAATTGAGCATCACTAAAATTAAAACACTGAAAATAATCAACTTGATGTGTTTTAAAGATTTGTTAATACCTTAGCTTTATCTGAAAGCCAATAAGCGACAAGACCACTCCATTGATCCCTCGGTATGCGACTTGGTCTATTTTTCAGCAAAAGGTCTTTAGTCTTATATTTTCGCAAATACTCACCTTTTAACTCACACTTGTAATCTTTCCATTTCTTTCCTACTGACTTTAGGACATAAGCTTCTCCTACTCTTGCATTAGAGAACTTCTTCTAAAAAAATATAGCCGATCTTTAGAAAAAAATATCATGTATAAAAGATTGAACCCATTCATATAATAATAATAATAAATAAATAAATAAATAATCAAATAAATAAATAATAATAAATACTCCATACCCTCACAAAAATCCACCAATTTCTTCTTTTCCTCCTTGTCAAAATTTCTCCAATCATCAACATGTAAAGGTGTTAGTTCTGGAGTTCTTGCGACCTTTTTCCCCCATAGCTTGGTTACGATTATTAAACGGCACATCAACTACCTTCCCTGGAGGAAGTTTCCAAATATCTTTTAGTAAAGTGGGCCCACGAACCTTTCTTGGCTCCAAATTACCTAGAATAGAAGATTCAAAGGTCATCAAATGGCAAAAACTTATATGGTTAAATCTGTTAAATAACATTATAATGATCTGAAAGTTATATTATTGTTTGATGATTGGTAAAATAAAGAAAAATTTCAGCGCAAAGTTTCAGTCAATGGAGGCCATTCTGCTCACTCGAGACCCATTCTGTACATGATCAACAACAGTCCCATTCCTACTGCTGCAACCTCCAGTAAAATGCCTTTGGAAAAATACAACAAGCACAGCACCAACAAAGCAACAACACACAAATGCAACTGGTTCCAAACTCCTGCTTCACACCTGCTTCCCAACAATAGGTCCTTTTTTTGCAATCACCTGCAGATCCGGATGCAGCAAATTGGTATACAGGTGCTGCTGAATAGTTATAAGGGCCAAGACCTAGCCGAACTCCTAACCAATTTAGTCACAACAACTGGTGAGCAGCAGCAGCTGGGCATAACGTCACTAGCTATCACTTTGGAGGACAGGAATTTGTTCGATGCCTTAGTAAGTTCCAAACCACTAAACTCTATATGCGAGATACGGATTCTGAACCTCAGCTAGAATATGGAGATGAAATTCAGGAGATCCAAAAGCCTTAGATTTTAGCGGAAGCTTCAAAACTGATAGTGGCAAAGCTAGTAGATGGATACCTTATTGAAATTCCAAAAGATCCGAATCTTTATTTGTCAGCATTTGTTGGTCTAGCAGGAATGGTATCCAATTTTCCTTGACCCGGTCAAGCAACTAATGTCAAGATGCAATGTTACAATTTCACATACACTCAGAGAAGAGACTCTCTTAATTGGTTTCAAGTTGCACTATATAACTAGTTCGATATCACAATAGAAATTACAAAAAATCACAGTTGCTAATTACACTATATAAACTAGTTAGATTAGCCATTGTATTCACACAATTAAGATTTGAAAATGATTCCCGAGAAATGTGTTACCTGATTCATCATCACTTCGTTGAACTTCAGTACCACCAGCAGAACTATTCAAATCACAAGATTGATCATCATGTGGCTGGTCTTCAGAAGAGTTTTGATTATCCATCAACTGATCAATATAAGGTTGGGTTGCAGAATGGTTTTGACCATCCATCAAATGCTCAATATAAGGTCGCACATCTTCATCGTCATCGTGTTCAATTACCAGTTGGTTGCGAGCTCTAGTTCGCATAGTTCCTTCTCCAAAATGAAAAAATTATCTTGCTGCATTACACTTTATTAGTACTAGATTGACTCCAAAAAATAGCCGGCCACTTGCAAAACATGAGGAAGCATCATCCAAATCTCAATATGTGAAAAATATCAATAACTCAGGTAACGCAAACAAAGCCTTGCGACAAATATTGTTCTAGAGATAAGAGTTATTTATGCACTAGGAAAATAATTATCAAGTGATAGTACCACCTTATAACATCACATTTAAATGGATACAATAAGCAAAATATAATTAGAATAAAGCACAATAAATTCACTTAAACATCCAATATTCAAATTTCTAAAGCAAAAAAATAACATCGTTAGAGTTTATTACATAACACCTGCAACAAAAATATTCTATAAGTACCACCTACCTTATTCAGAATCACATTCATTTTCTATGTTATTTTCTCCCTCAATATTAGCTTCACCATCATTTGGAGAAGGTTGAGAATCTACGTTTGTATCAATTATTATCCCATCGATACCACTTCTTACCCAATCATTATACTCATCTTCTAAAACACAAGCATTTTCTAAAAGAGCCAAGTCAGTTGCATTACTTTGCGTCGATGACTCAAACTGCACACTATTTTCCTCTCCCATATTAAAAATGTCTCGAGGTTTAATTAACCTAGGGACAAACCATTCATGGTATTTAGGATCTTGCACAAATATTACTTGTTGAGCTTGTTCTGCAAAAATAAAGGGCTCATGACGTTGTCGATCGCCAGAGTCTGTCAGGTGTGTGAAATTCACAAGTGTGAAACCCAATCATCTTCCTTAATTCCTATACCTTTGGTTACATCAACCCAATCACACTTAAATAAGATGACCTTAAATTTCTCATAGTAGTTTAACTCCACAATATCATTCAATCTACCATAATATGTGATATTTGCAGATTTTGGAACATTATCACTTGTACTTGCATAACTTTGAGTTTTTGAAACAACCATAACACCACTATTTTGTGTCACATTGAAATCTTCACTTTGTTTTGTTCGGAATCGATACCCATTATTAACATCGAACGCACTCAATCTTTTTGCAATGTAACTCGGTCCTTGTGGTAGGACTTTAACATCCTTTAAGATATTAGATGTGTCTTCCAACTCCTTTACCTAACCAAATAAAATATGCAACTATAAATGTGGATATTTGTACAAAGATAATAATTTAATATAAACAATGACTTAGTCCTACCACTTACTTGCTCCTTGAACCACTCATGAAATGTATCAAAATGCACACGATCAAGTTGTTGTTGTGTCAAACGAGCAATATGTTCCGTATACATGTAACTGGCATATATCAATTTTGTTATCAAATAAGTAATATATATATATATATATATATATATATATATATATATATATATATATATATATATATATATATATATATATATAACAC